>CM041217.1:15110880-15298393 GCA_023065735.1 Coffea humblotiana
CTCAGCACACACAACTCCAATTCAGTTGATTCCAAAGCCATATGAAAGCTAAGATACAAGGCTACAACTCTTAAGAAGGCATCAAAAGCTAATTCATTCATCTTCCCAGCCAAAAGAGCCAATTACAGAGGCTGATTACCATTCTCGGACAGAAACAGGGCAGCAGGGGTAAAATAGTCATTTCACAGGCTACAGTGCTCCGATTGAGCTGAAATTTTACAGGCATAATCTACACTCAATTCTCTACAACTTTCATGTTTTGAGCTAAGTCCAATTCGGCCTCCATCATGACCGAACAACACTGATCAGATTAGGGCAGAAACATTCACACTAAATCAGAAATCTAACCAACTCTCCACTAATCCACAAAATCATCCATTAATCATGTTAGCAAGCCACCATAGGCCACTAATTTGCAACTATTGGAAACAAAAAGGATGTTCTTAGCAACCTTACCTTCAAACCTCAAAGAAAGTTGGTAGCTTAGACTTCCTCCTCCCAAAACAACTCCACCAAGGCCTTCAATTTCCCTTAGCTAGCACTTGTATGGAATAGATTTCAATTTGGTCGGTTAAAACTCAAGATTTGGGCAAGATTAGAAGCTAGAAATGGAAGAGGTTTTTCCTTGTTTTTCTCTTCATAAGTTCGGCCAAGGCAAGGGAAAATGAGAGGAATTGGTCAAATTTGGTTTGAAGAAAGTTAATCTTCTTGGTCAAAGTCCAACTTCCAATCAAATCATGACACATGGCCTCTTGAAGTTTTAAGCTTATCTTCCCTCCAATGATTCAAGTAGCTAACTAACCTCTAATCATCTCCTAGCACCTTGGAAAATAATGTCACTTAATATTTCATCACTTAATCGGCAAAATTATATCGCAACTAGCGGGCCCCACATCGAACAAATGCACTTCAAGTTACGCACACTAACTTGTACTAGCAAAATGATTTAAAAATTGTACTTGCTTAGTAAAATGTACAAAACATTTAATATTTTCAAAGGACAGTATAATATATGGCCAAGGAAATAAAATAATACTTGGAAAAATGTGAAAATTTTCGGGTTCTCACACTCTCTCCCCCTTAAGAAATTTCGTCCTCGAAATTTTACCTTCCATTTTCCTCATGTGATCTCGGAGCTTGTTGTGGTTCTATGGCATATACCTGAGCTGGTGTTTTTGTTCGGTTCCCTCGTTCGTTAGTCGGGTTTCGGTTTGGCTCCACTTACTTGTTGAGTACTAGCCTCTCGTGGCTGCTTCTTCGGACAATTACTCAACTGATGCTCACCACTTCCCACAGATCAAACACTTTCGCCCTTTTCTCCAACAGTCATTCTCAGTGTGGTTTGCCTTTCCACAATAGTCCACAAGCCAAGCGAGGAATTACGGTTTGGCTTTCGCGAGAAGTCTTCTCAGGTACTATCTGACTTCCTTTGTAGATCCCTCATATAGTGCTCCAAATGTCCAGGGTGGATTAGGGAAATGGTTCACTTTTGGCACTTTGGAGGGCGTTGTCTTTTCCCCAGATTCTTCCGGTATGCTACTAGGTGCGCCCCTTTTCCGTACTTGAAAAGCTTTTACTTGTGCTTTTGCATCCTCAATTCTTTGTGCTTTCTCAAGAGCTTCCGTAAAGGTATTAACTTGAACCGCCGCTAAAGCTTCTTGAATTTCCAAATTCAAGCCTTGGATAAACCGCCTTATCCTTTCTTCGCTCAGTAACCACTAATTCAGAGGCGAACTTGGATAATTTAGTGAATTTCGTCTCATATTCGGCCACACTCAGGGTTCCTTGACGCAATCCAATAAATTCGTCCTCCCTCCTTCTTGGACCAGAGGTGGGGAGGTATTTCTCGTAAAATTCCCGTGTAAAGTTTACCCATGTCCACGCAGTTTGTTCTCTCTCCCATTTGGCCCCTAATAACATTCCACCATGCTCTGGCTGGTCCTTCAAATTGAAATACAGCAAAGTTCACTTGTCTTTGCTCCGGTGTAGTTTAGGGCGGCGAAGATGTTAATCATTACTTCTAACCACTGTTCAGCTATATCTGGATCAGATCCTTCCAAGGAATTTGGGAGGATTAAAACTTTTGAAACCTTTCCAAAGCCCTATCTTCTCCTACCTCTCTTATCTCAGGTTTCTGGGTTGATTTACTGGCAATTGGCCTTGTTGATCTACCAATCGCGCGAGATACTAGTCATTTGTTGTATCGCCGTCGCCACTTGATCTCCGGCCTCAACCCTCGGCCCACGCTTCTTGCTCAGTTACTGTTGCTCTTTCTTTACTGGGTTCTCGAGCTTGCCCTAGCCCCACGGCCACGACCAGCTCAGTCCGCGTCCACGACTACGTCTCCCTTCCATTCCCTTTTTCTCTCTCTCTTTTTTCTTTTTTTTTTTTCAAAAGTGATTTAGTATGCAAACAAGTAATTGATAAAATGGCAAGATATAACACCACCAAATATGCAAGGAAACATATCAAGTTAGACAAATTAAGCCAAGTTAAATACACACAGTAGTAACCAAATATATATACATAGCAGTACAGGGCAAACAAAGGAAAATCACGACGTGCCATACCACACTCGGCGTAAACACTTCCCCATCCGATCTCTCACTTCCCTTACTATCCGAACTATACATCCGTTAACACTTTCACTTACTCTCACCAAACCTTAGCCCAATCCTGTTTCCCACGAAAGATCGCAAATCCTTAGTACTACCCGCGTACTCGGGTACAGGAATCCGAGATAATTCACACTCGAGCTGGCCAGTCCCAAGTGTAAATTATCTACAATCGAGATTCCTACCGGACGTACATTCTATTGTCATCAAGTACCCTAAAAAGGATGTACACTTATAACAGGCACGATTCATAACTTATGCTCAGAAGAGCACTTAGTCCTTCACACTTATTCACGGGAATCAGGACCATACACCACTTGGGCCCAAGCTCACTCCGCGCAGAGACCACGCGAAGCTGCTCTGATACCACCTGTGACAGCCCCACCTTACCCTAAGGCGAACCAAAGGGTTCGGCGGACCGCCTGCCCAGCTCTCGCCAGGACTCGTTCACTCACATCAAAGAAAGTAAAATAAAGCCTTGAGAATAAGCGGGAAACGAAACCCAGACTTGAAACATATAACTTACATTATCCCAAGCTCAACCAAATATACAGTCCCAAATGTATACATAAGCTTTTAAATTCTTTAGTACATTCCAAACCCTATCAAGCACTAGAACGAGATCAAAGCCAAAACAATATAAAGGCTAAACTATACTATACAGGTCTCTCGCCCTTACTCGCAACCCCTGTTAAGGAAAACAAAAGACGTGGGATGAGCTAAAAGCCCAGCGAGGTTCTATATACTCAACTAGCATTAAACAAGGACATTAGCACGTAACAACAAGTAATCCAGATAACATTTACAATATAAAGCAAGAGTAACACATTCATTAAAAGGATACTGAAGCCATTCGTTCGTTCGTTCATCGACCATCCATTCTTCAATCATTTAGAAAAATTTCATTTGTCATTGAAAATCCCTCCGTCATTCTTGCCATTCATTCGTTCATTTCGTTCTTCCCCTTCTGGCCAGCGCACTGGCCAGTCCTTCCCAAACTTCATGGTCATACTCGAGTATACCAACATTCACATTCACCCAGGGTCACTAATCGCCCCGACCGAGTCCGCTTCTGGCTCGAGTCGACCAATAACCAAGGGCAAGGGCCCAGTTCAGCCCGAAGGCTTACATTCATGCACAAGTAACATTTAATCATTCAATCATTGAAAATTTCACGTTCATTTAGGTCGAGTGCCGATAAAGTCACACTCGCCTAGTAAAAAATCATTTTTGCAATCATTGAGAACACTTTAACATTTAATCAAGTATTTCAATAGCCACATAGTCAATGAAACAAACGTATATAGAACACTCACCTAAACAAGCAAAATTACGTCCAAAGTATCCCTCCGGATATCAACCTTGGTCACCAAGAAATCCTTATAACAATCATGAGAGAATATCATGACTCAACCATCAAAATGTCCAGTGAATCAAAGAAAATTCGAATAAAACAAGTACAAGGGGGAAGTATGATTTTTTTGAAAGTGAAAAGGGTACATTTTTGATCAAAAGAATTGAGTAACTAAAGTTTTTCCCAAACCAACCATAGAATTAACCTCAAAAGAGTTTTATAAAATTTTATCGGAAAATTTGGAACAGCGTCACGTCAGAATCTGGCCAGAACTTGGGCCGGCTAACACGGCCGGATAATGAACAGTAGTTTTTCCTCATTTTTCGTAAAACGTGTTTTTGGCTCAAAACTAACACATTTGCAAAGAATTAATGTATAACAAGTATCTTGGTTAAAAATCATATGAGAAAGGTAATTAAATACCTTGAATTCACACTTTAAAACCTTGCGCGTTAAAATTAGGTTTTGTGGCCGAGAAACCCTAGGCCACTCCTTTTGTTTCGGAACGAAAATGAACACGTATTTGAAGTTCGAAACTCGACAATTGGAACCAAACTTATGGTACAAATGGAAACGTACAATTGCAAGTAAAATGGCTCACATAACACTACTCAAGTGAAACTAAGAATGTCTAAGCAAGGAAGTTCAATCGCATTCCAAAATCACCTTTCAAACCTCATTTCCATTCACTCAAGTTCAAGAAAATAAACGGACAGCATTTCCCCTTGTTTTTCCTTACTTTCCATGCTACAACCCAACCACCAAATCATACCATTCAATCACAATTTCATATACAAACCATAAGCTATCAAACACCCTTAAAATGCAACCAATTGAAGCTTTACAGCCATCCAAAACCAGGCCCAAATATTCCATCATAACTCAGCACACACAACTCCAATTCAGTTGATTCCAAAGCCATATGAAAGCTAAGATACAAGGCTACAACTCTTAAGAAGGCATCAAAAGCTAATTCATTCATCTTCCCAGCCAAAAGAGCCAATTACAGAGGCTGATTACCATTCTCGGACAGAAACAGGGCAGCAGGGGTAAAATAGTCATTTCACAGGCTACAGTGCTCCGATTGAGCTGAAATTTTACAGGCATAATCTACACTCAATTCTCTACAACTTTCATGTTTTGAGCTAAGTCCAATTCGGCCTCCATCATGACCGAACAACACTGATCAGATTAGGGCAGAAACATTCACACTAAATCAGAAATCTAACCAACTCTCCACTAATCCACAAAATCATCCATTAATCATGTTAGCAAGCCACCATAGGCCACTAATTTGCAACTATTGGAAACAAAAAGGATGTTCTTAGCAACCTTACCTTCAAACCTCAAAGAAAGTTGGTAGCTTAGACTTCCTCCTCCCAAAACAACTCCACCAAGGCCTTCAATTTCCCTTAGCTAGCACTTGTATGGAATAGATTTCAATTTGGTCGGTTAAAACTCAAGATTTGGGCAAGATTAGAAGCTAGAAATGGAAGAGGTTTTCCTTGTTTTTCTCTTCATAAGTTCGGCCAAGGCAAGGGAAAATGAGAGGAAAATTGGTCAAATTTGGTTTGAAGAAAGTTAATCTTCTTGGTCAAAGTCCAACTTCCAATCAAATCATGACACATGGCCTCTTGAAGTTTCTAAGCTTATCTATTCCCTTCCAATAATTCAAGTAGCTAACTAACCTCTAATCATCTCCTAGCACCTTGGAAAATAATGTCACTTAATATTTCATCACTTAATCGGCAAAATTATATCGCACTAGCGGGCCCCACATCGAACAAATGCACTTCAAGTTACGCACACTAACTTGTACTAGCAAAATGATTTAAAAATTGTACTTGCTTGTAAAATGTACAAAACATTTAATATTTTCAAAGGACAGTATAATATATGGCCAAGGAAATAAAATAATACTTGGAAAATGTGAAAATTTTCGGGTTCTCACATCAACTCATAAGAGGTTGAAGAATTGATAAGAGATTCAATAGGCATAGAATTCAAATCTTTAACTTCCTCAATGGCAGTCACCTTACTTTCCCAATCCTTGGACAAAGCATTCAAGATTTTTCTGTTTTTCTCTCCTAAGGAGTATTCCTTTTCTAGCATCTCGAAATCCTTAATGAGATCATTGAATCTACAATACATTTTGTGAATATTTTCATGAGGTTCCATCTCAAATGATTCATATTTGGTAACTAATATAGATTTCTTTATTCTCTCACATTTTCACTTCCTTCATGAATTTCTCTCAGTTTGTCCCAAATCTCTTTAGCAGACCTGCACCCTTTGACCCTAATGGATTCATTTGAATTTAAAACACTATACAACACATTCATAGCCTTGGCATTCAAGGTGAGGTGGGTTCTATCATCACCAGTCAATTCATTTCAAGTTTTTTATCTTGGTCTGTGAGTGACTTCATCTATTATAGAGGCATTATATGGACCTTCATTAATAATAAACCACAGTTCAATATCAATAGATTGTAAGAAAATAATCATTCTTTCTTTCCAACTCACGTAATTGGATCCATTAAACATTAGGGGTCTAGTGACAGATTGTCCTTCAAAAAACATGGCATTGTTGGTTGTCATTTTGCTCCAAAACCGCTTGAACTTAATCTCTAGGAGACCAAACTCTGATACCAATTGTAGGGATCGAAGACAACCTAAGAGGGGGGGTGAATTAGGTTATTTAAAAACTAATCAAGTTATGAGACACTTTTTTGCTCAAAATGCAATTTACCCTCTTTTCTAGGTGACCACTCAATGAATCAATTAGTGAGAAAGCAAGAAAGCTTGAGAGTAGAAGAGATAAGCAATTAAGATTCACAAGAAAGTAAGTAATAAGGAAAGAATAGCAAACCAATTTCACTTGCAAGCTCCACTTGAGCTTGAATATCGCTTTATAGAACAAGGTTCTTCAAGTTGATCAAATACAACCAATCTTTGTGTACAAAGGAAGGATCACTCCCTCCTTACCCCAAGCTACACTTGGTCAATTTAGAAAGTTTTACTATCACTCCGGATAACCCTCACAAAACTATACTATTGAAGTATTTTTCTCATACAAGAAAAGTTTATACGAAATTCACACAACTAAACGTACAAATCTTCTTTGTAGAGTATTTTCTCACTAAAATCACTCTTGATCTTTTGTAGTCTCAATGTGCAAAAGTTGTTTCAAAGTGGTTGATCATGCACTATTTATAGGAGACCAAAAAGTACCTCTATTAATGCTTTTAACGGATAGAAGGCAACTGAAGAGTCAACTAGCCGTTGGGAGTGTCGGACGTCCGGTACTCCAGTTTCTTGCGTCCAACAGCAGCAGTGAGCTTGAGAGATTTTCTTTAATTCTTTCGAATGTCCGGTACCTCTAATGCTTTGCGTTCGAAGTGCTGCATAGTTTATCGGACGTCCGGTATCTCTGATGTATTCGTCTGAAAGAGGTCAGTGAGTTAGGTGGAATGTTTTAATTCTTTTAGACGTCTAGTAATGGAGTTCTTCATGCGTCCGAAGTGTTGCACACTTTGTCGGACGTCCGGTTCTATCTTCACAAGCGTCTGACAGCTTTCAGCTTCCTTTGTCTCTTTCAATTACGCTGAAAGTATTTCTTGAAGGGATATTAGTATTATCCAATTATTTTGTAAACATCAAATGCTAGGGACCAAGATTGATATTTTCTTTATTCTCTAAATAAAAAACTCATTTTCACTCAAACTTAATCAAAATTCATTTTTATAAACCCGTAATTTTTATTTTATTTCAAAAATGGGGTGCGACAGTTTGGCGACTCCACTTGGGACTTTAGAGAGTTCGAGCATTTGATTTAGTCAATTCTTTTCTTTTTCTAACCTTTTTATATATCACATTTGAAGGTTTTAGGTTGCATTTTTTCCTTTTTAGGGTTTTTTGCATTTAACACGCGCAATCATCTCGATATCCGTGTATGTGATGAATAATGTGTTTATTTTCTTTCATTTACTTATATTTATCACTTTGGAAGGGAATAGCCACCCTAGAACCTTCACCCACATTTGATGGTATTTAATCCCTCCCTTCAAAAGGAGCACTTCATACGTGCATACGTTTTACTTTATAACCCCTCATTTCTTTTTACTCTTAGTGGTTGTCACACCACTCCACCCCATTAGGATTACGATCGATCCACTTGGACATGTGCGAGAGATCACTCGAACCACCGACTCTTAGGCCTTGGGATTGATGACCCTTCACCTTTGGTCTGAAGGTTTGGGAGCCTAAAACCTTATTGAGTTTAGATGCATTAGTGAACCCAACCTCACGCATCCATATTAGAAATCGCCTAGGATAGAGTCAACCTTATCCGAATAGGAACACTAGACACAAGGGGAGGAATTACACCCGTGTTTCTTTAATTGTCTTCTATTTTTCATATTATTTTTATTTGTTCCAATGTGTTATGTGTCATATATCAATTGAACTAACCTTTCTTTGTTCTATTGCATTCATAAGCCTTAAAAATAAGAGTTCTGACATGATACTCTTTTAGAACCTACCCTCTTAGATAGGTTATTGTACGTTTAAATTCCAATGTATTGCATTCGAAAGTTAATAATTGCACATCATTTTAGGCCTACCCTGGCATACGAAGGGTCCCTTAGGTCATGTTTTCATTTCAAATTGCATATTTAATTGCTTTGATAAATTGGCATCATGCATAAACTTTAGAAGGAATGCCGCATAGGGGATCCCACGTTAGGAATAAGTCACCTTGTGTTTCGGATATGTAATCCAATGAGATTTGCACGTCTATATTTCTTGTACCGTCCAAAGAGGTAATACACGAGGTAAGGTAGGATCCGATCTTTTCCATGATAATAGAGCAACTTTTGCACATTAGAATATGAGCATCTAACAATCATCTTTTGGGCGTTTTTCAGAATTGCTAAAATTCCCTTGCGGAAAGGACACTAAGTTGAAGAAAATTCACAAATAATTCCTCATTGTTGAGATGATAAATATATCAAGGCCAAATCTTGATTTTAGAAAACTCATAGACTAATGCATTGTAACAAAATTCGTACAATTTGAAAATCACAAATGGGTTGACAATTTAGTCAATTTTTAAATAATCCATTATACTAGTTTACTTACTTTTAGGGTAATCTAGTCAATTGTCAAATAAATCGTCGATTCCATCCATTCCATTTTATGAGTTTATTTGCTTCTAGGATGATTGAGTCGATTTTTTGATAAACCATCCACTCCATACAATCTATTTGATCAATTCATTTTTAGGATAATTCAGTTAATTTTTAATAAATCATCAATTCCATCTATAATCCATTTTACCAGTTTATTCATTTTTAAAACAATCTAGTCAATTTTTGAATAAATAATCACTACATCCGATCTATTTAATCAATTTATTTCATTCAATTCATTTGACCAGTTTACTCATTTTTAGGACAATCCAGTCAATTTTGAATAAATAATCAATTTCATTCAATCCATTTGACCAGTTTACCCATTTTTAGGGCGATCCAGTCAATTTTGAATAAATCATCAATTTCATTCAATTCATTTGACCAGTTTATTCATTTTTAGGGTGATCAGTCAATTTTGAATAAATAATCAATTTCATTCAATCCATTTGACCAGTTTACCCATTTTTAGGGCGATCCAGTCAATTTTTGAATAAATCATCAATTTCATCCGATCCATTTGACCCGTTTATTCTCTTTTAGGGTTTCGATCTAAGGTTCACTGAATAAACTAGTCGAGACATTGCAATCCTTTCAAGAGTAGGCTCTTTCACACATCACTTTATGTGTTAATCAAAGTAATCAATCCATTCGGACTTTGTCCTCATTTTGTTAGGACAAATGTCTCTTGTCACTCCAATTGGCCAAATTTTTCAAATTGCTTTTCACTTGAATCTCAACAAGTTAATCGGATTCATCAGGTATTGTATGGTGCCTACCCTAGAGGATTGCATTTTCATTCTAGACCAACCCTTGGCATAAAAGGGCCCCCATAGGACATGCATACCGATTTTACAATTTTGTTTACTAATTCTGGGTATTTTTCTTTTATTTTTCCCCCTCCCCTACATTTATAAAAGATGTTTCAATAAAGTGAAAATATTTTTTTTATATCTAATAACGATTTTTGTCTATAAATCTTGAAAATTACAAGTATTACTTGATTCTTGGGCAGATCCTATAATGTAAAAACATGAAGAATCCATCTAGAAGCGCTAGGCTAAAGCATCTAAGAGACTTCATAATTGTTTGTCAAAAGAAAAAAATCCCTGTTTATTTGGGTTTGTTAGTACATTTTGGTTCCAAAAGAAAAAGGAGACAAAAAGTGTGTACATGTGAAAGTGGAGCTCTTTAGAGATTTTTCTTTCCTCATTTGTATCATAGTTGAACAAGAAATTTTGTTTCAAACATTTCCAACAATAAATTTTTTCATTTAGACAATTATTGTTTTGTATATAATCAATGTATATTTCATTCTTTTTTACTCATTGGGAGATTTCATGATGAATTTTAAGAAATAAGATTAAGTTGAGATTTTTTCATCCTCTTGTCTGAAAATTCATAGGTGTATGTTTTCTAAAATCTTTGCATACACTAGATTGGCGATCCGAACTATTCAATAAGAGCACCCGAAATCAAAAGAGGTCACTCAAATATGAGGGTTTGTCTCAAAAGACCAATTAGATACTTTTTCCCTTTCATTCTTCATATTTTGGCCCCACTTTATTAACCCCCTCAAAAATCAGTCACATTGATTGACAAACTACAAATTGGGGCAATCTTTGGCT
This sequence comes from Coffea humblotiana, assembly GCA_023065735.1. NCBI lineage: Eukaryota > Viridiplantae > Streptophyta > Magnoliopsida > Gentianales > Rubiaceae > Coffea > Coffea humblotiana. The sequence continues at coordinate 15,121,669 of CM041217.1, forward strand.
TGAAAAATACCTACTGTGTCTAATCAGATTCAATCCACATCTAAGTGAAAACAAAAATGTACATTACTTCTTATTTGTTTTGAAAAATTTGGAATGATATTTCCAAGCGTTCGTTTCTCTATCTATATAGATTTTATCATTTGCTCTCCCATTTGAGCCTTTAAAGGAATAATTTTGTTTCAAATAAAAGCCTTAATGATCATTACCCTACAATGAAAAATTTTCAAATATCAAAAGGGAATGGATTCTCAATGAGTTATTCTTTACTTTGGTTGTTATGAGGTGTAAGAATGATGCTTTGGCCATCATTTCTACAATCTAAACACTGTTTACCCCTTGGGATCCTCATTTGAGCTAAAATGAGTGGTTCTTTTAAAAAATACTTATGATCGCACCCCACACTAGGGAAGGAGATTGAAGAAGTTTTCAAAAAGAAAAAGCAAAATGCTAAAATTAAAAAGAAAAGACGGAATTGCAAGTTGGGGAAATTTGATTCTACCATTAATATTTAGGCTCCAATTTTGAAAAAAGAGAGAGAAGGGGCATTTATAATTTAAAAAGTTAGGGGATTTTCAATTCCATCATTTTTGGTATTTCGACATTGAGAAAAAAGAAAAAAAGAGAAAAGAGAAGAAAAGAAAAAGGAAAATGTGAAAAGAAAAGAAGACGAGTAGAGAAAATGAAAAATACAAAGAGATTCAATGCTGAATCCCCTAGTGAGTGATGATAAAAAATCAAATAAAGTCCAAGGTCTTTGAGTCCAAAATTGGGGCAATTTTTGGGAAGAAATGCGATCTTCAGTGCATTGTCCTTGAAAATCTTATTTCTTTAACTATCGTCTTCAAGCCATATTATAAGGTCATAAAAGTCCATCGCTGACTTATCTTCCATGACAACTCGACGTAAGAATCATGCCTCTAAGGGATTTATCAATCACTTGTGATCATAAGGTCATAACCTGTTTCCATATTTTAGCTATCGTTTCTACCCATATATTACAAGCTTATGGAGTTCATATGTTGACTGAGTTTTCTCAAGAAAATAAGGATAACAAACTATTTGTTTTCACTAAGATATGATATGGAGTGGGTTAGACATAATCTGGGCACAAAATACGACAGATCCTGACATTACATCTCCCTTTAGCCATCTCAAAATCAGAAATAACACCTACTTGATTGATCCTGAAAGATGATCTAACAAGAAGTGGTGACCCATTACCCTCAACACCGATTATAAATCGAGAGAGGAATTTTTTACAATTTGGTCTTGTTTTGAAAGATTCACCATGAAGTCATCTAGATGAGTTTAAAACACGACATTTAAATTTCTTCATTTGAAAAATGCAATTTCTATTCATTGCATGTCAGTATGTGATCATTTTCTAAATTTTAGGAAACACATTTTTCTTGTTTTGTCCAAATAAATGGAGAGTCATTCGAATCAATTTTTTATAATTTAAATGGGCCCAAATTGGGGCAAAGTTTTAATTTGTGAGATTTCGCTCAATAAGTCCAAAGTTGGGCAATAACTTTTATGATACATTTTGTGAGATTTTGCCCAATTGGTTCAAATTGGGGCAAACTTTTATTTGTGGGATTTCGCCCAAAAGTCAAGTAAAAATTTAAGTTCATGTTAAACCCCCCTCTATACAGGTGTTTTATGACTGAAATCGATGAAAAAGCGCAAGTCAGAATCTTGCAAAACTTGAAGACCAATGTTATGGCAGACTCGGATTTTATCCCACTGACCAATTTTACGGCGAGCTCGGGTTTTTATCCCACTAACCGATTTTATGGCAGGCTCAGGTTTTATCCCACTGACCAATTTTATGGCAGGTTCGTATTTTTATCCCACTGACCGATGTTATGGCAGGCTCGGGGTTTATCCCACTGACCAATTTTACGGCAGGCACGGATTTTTATCCTAAATGACCGATGTTATTTTACGGCAGGTTCGGGTTTTTATCCCACTGATCGATGTTATGGCAGGCTCGGGTTTTATCTCACTGACTAATTTTAACGGCAGGTTCGGGTTTTTATCCCACTGACCGATGTTATTTTATGGCAGACTCGAATTTTATCCCACTGACCTTTATATATTTTCTTATTTCAGTTTGCAGCAGAATAACTATAGCTAAATATTTGGTGTCCTACGTCTTTGTCCTCAAGTTTCTTCGAAACTCAGACAAAGAGGGGCAAGCTATAGACACCAAAATTTCAATTCCATTTTTATTTTATTTTTATTTTTATTTTTTTTTTATTTTTTTTGGTTGATTAAAGTTTTGCAAAATGATAGTTAGTGTTTATTTTATTTTAGTAAATTAGGTTCATCATTTTTCTTTTTAAAAACATTTTTTTTTGCATTAAAATTCTAAAAAAAAGAAAAAATCTCACAAAAATTTGTTTTCAATCTTTTCAAGTTCAATTTCTTCCAAATAAAATGAAAATTTGCAAGTCAATTTCAAATAGGAGTTTAGCATTTTGTTTACCCTAAATTTGTTTTGAAAAAACAAAAAGAAATAAAAAAGGAAAGGCAAGATAGGTGGAAGGCATGCATAGAAGTTAAGCGGAATAGGTGAGCATTAGCCATGTGGTTTTGGCATTTTGCACACCACAACATGCAAAAGGCTAGGTGGCTAGGACAGGTGGAGTTAAAGGAAAAATCTGGAAAACAAGGAAAAAGAGGGGAGAAGCTTCGGCTAGGTAAGGAAAAGGGAGGAAAAAAGAGGGTTTTTTTGGAGCTGAGAAAGAAGGGGGAAGAGCTGCGGGCAGGAGGAAGAAAAGGAAAAAGAAAGGAAAAACTGGGCAAGAGGGAAACAAGAGAATCTGGGGTGGAGCAAGAAAGTAAGAGAAACTACAGAGAGATTGCAGAGAGAGAGGGAAACGAGAGAAACTGGGGAGTGAAAAAACAAGAAGGAAAGGGAGAAAAAGGGTTTCGGGGAAGAAAGAAAAAAGGAAAAGAGAAAGAGAGGAGAAAAGGGGAAGTCTAGGGAGGATTAGAAGGGAAAACAGAAAGGCAAAACGAAAGGAAAAGAAAGACAAAGGAGAGAAAAGAGGGAAGAGAGAATTTCTGCAAAAAAATGTTCAGAATCAGGCTGGGTTTTCGTCACTTTGGGAGGCAAACCTCTTCACTGAATCGGCTTCTTATCGGATAATTTGAGAGTTCTGGGATGTCCACAGAGGCAGAGCTTCACCTTTCGTTCAAAGATTGTTTCGAAATAACGTTGGGAAGACATCCAAATCGCTGCTCAAATAGCCTGCTCGCCAAGGCTGAAATTTCTGCAGCGAAGTTTCTTGTTTCGTTCCAACGAACGTCAAGCACTTCTTGGGGGAACCTCACGTTCATTCAACCGTTCTAGCATTCTCAGGTAAAAATGACTCTTGTTTTTGTGGGTTTAACATGTTTTTATGAAAGATAAAGCCATCGGATGTGAATTTTTTGAATGTTTGCTGCTGGTTTGAGCTTTTGCTGGTTCCATGACTTTGCCATGCTGTTTGGTTGATAAATTCTGATTCAGTAGGAGTCCATGGGACCAGTCTTATTAAGAAAATGGGTTTAGGGTTGTCTATGGGGTTTTACTTGATGAATCCATGAGTTTTTGGCTTGAGTTCACGGCTGATTTTCATAACAAGCAAACCCAGAAATGCGACCGGAAAGATTTGGCGTGCTTGAATACTGAATTGCTGTGATTTTGCTGCTCAAAATCAAATCTTTAATGTTGGATGAGACTGTAGTTATGTTTAGTGAAGAGAAACCTGCATGGTAAACCCAGAAATTGGTGGAAAGTTCTTTTGAATAAACTTGGAATTTGCAAGCTTTTTCTTCATTCTAGATTTTCCTTTCTCTTGTATGCATCATATGGTATCTTGATGATAAGCTTATGGCACTTGATAAGAACTTGAGGTTGGATTCTTGTTTGAGATGGTTGTTAAAATCTGCCGCATGAGGTTGCTGAAGTTTCAAAGCATAAGAAAAGTTGCAGAAACTCTTCTTCTTCGATACTTGCACGCAAAACTTCAAAAAATTGTATTTTAACCCCTCAAGATTCCCCTTATTTCACTATGGCCCAAAAAATTGGAAAAATCAATTAATTTTTGTCCCTTAAAATGTTATTTTTATTTGGTATGCTTTAATGTGATTTTTTGACAGATTATGCATGAGTTTTGGGATGAAATTTGAAGGTTTAATAATTTTTGATAGATTTGTAGTTTTGATTTAATAGTTAAAGTTTAGGTAATAGTTTTTTGTTTGGGGTTTGGTGAGAGGGTCTTGATTTATTTTTGTGAATTTTATCATTAGGTGTGGTAAGCTTTGTTTTGAGTCCTTAATTTTATTTTATCTTAATTTAGACCCTTAATATTTGTAATAATAATAATTTGACCCCTCAAACTTCTTTAATTATTTCAATTAGGTCCTTGCTTGTTTTAATTTTTGAATGTAGGTTGTTTACTTTCATTTAAATGCTTTAATTGTTCAATTTCATGTTTATTTCCATCTCTTATGGTTATTTGTTAATTAAAGTGGTGCCTTAACTGTGATGCCCCCACTTCTCCCTAAGGCTAACCAAAGGGTATCCGCGGGACGCCTGCCCAACTCTCGCCAGGATTCAATACAATTCCAGTTCTAACATAAGAATACATACTAACAATGAAGTCGGAATAAAGGTACGAAGTCATTTTCATACATAAACATTCAACCTTACATCACAAGTTCAAGATACATCCCTTTTTCAAAATATACAACTTCCAAATTGTCTAGTCAAATACATTCAAATCCCTAATCAAAAGTTCATCCAAAAGGCTTCTCCGAGTGTCACTCCATATCGGTTCCTGTTAAGGAAAACAAATCTACGGGGTGAGCGATTGCTCGTGAGGCCAAGAAACACACATGCAAGCACGTAGTCCAAGTAGCAATCACATTTAGCAAATAAAACAATCGTATTCAAGTAATTAACAATTCGAGTGAGAAAGGTAAACAGAAACAATTCAAGGATACAGAAGCTCTTAGGAGCTATATTCCACTGGCACGATCCAAAACCTCCTCGAGTTGACACTCCGTCAATCGGGTAGGTTATATGTCCTTAGAACTTCACTTATTCTTCCCCGTTCACTGTTGCTCCCCCTGCTCCGGGCCCGCTCTTATTTTATATAAGGCGATACTACTCGAGTATGCCAAGCGAGATCTCTCCAGTAGATCAAGCTTTTACACTTTTCCTATGGCTCGCCAAGGTTCCCGACCAAGCCCATGCCGGCTCGAGTCCAAGGTCGGTCAATGAGATTTGGGCGTCCTCCACTATTACCACTAAGAGTCGAGGAGATTCACTCCAATCGACATATGCAACCATAGCATAATTAACCATTGAAACACTTCACTTAAATATTCACTTCAAGTAATTCACTTCAAATAATTCAATTTCACTTCACTTAAACGAGAACGAGTGCGATAAAGTACACACTCGACTCGGCATTTTCAAAATATTACATCAATAATAACACTTAAGCACGTAGCAATTTTACACACACTTGACACTCACCAATCAAAAATAAAGGAGTAGTGCTCAATCAAGTATTTAGGCGTCCGCTGTGAGGTCCTCTTGAAAGCCCCCTTGAGTGCCTGAGCAAAATAAAATTTACTATCACACACTATCACTTATAAACCCCTTATTAACAAGGAAGATTGTACACTTGTACAATCTAAGAGAATATCACGAAAGAGAGCCTTAATTACTCGTAAATCGAGACTCAAAAATGGGGTTTAATAATGCAGGGAAAAACTGATTTCCTTCAAAAATCAAGTTTAAAACGATCACTCAATATTGAAGGGTAGTGAAGAGTTTCTAAATCTCATTTCCCAACAAGTTGGGAAAATTCAGTTTTAAGTGTCAACTTGGAAAAATCATATCTTGCACTCAGTAGGTCCAAAATTGGAAAATTTATACCGTTGGAATCTTAGTTCAAAATACTAAAAGTTCCTAGAAGACACCTTTCCAAGATTCTAAACGGAAGACATTCAATTTTCACCCCAAAGTGGCTGCTATAAGCACACAAGACAGTTTTAGTCTTGTTTTTCGGCAAATTTTGGAAATTTGGTAAAATTCACAGAATGTGAACTAGCTACTGAAATTCGTAACACTGCTAGATTTCCAATAAAGGTTTTAAATACAACAAACGGAACTAAATTCGGAGTTTTGAGTGCCAAGATATAGCAGCTCAAAATTGGCCCAAAAATGAAGACTGTTGGTAATTTTTCCAGATTTTTAAGAACAATTTTGGCCTATCATTTGTATATCAAAACAGTCTTAGATTGACCCCAAAATTGGTACAATTCAATTTCCATATGAGGACTACTCTTCTATCAAATTTCATTTGAAAATTCGCATGGGAATGTAGTTAACAAAACTACCAAAGTTCAAGAAATTTTGAAGACAAGTGTGTCTTCTTGTTTCCTTTGCCCTTTTCAAACATTTTGTCCAATGAAATCAACTCCATTTTGGTTCATTGGTGACACTAAGGTCCAGGAAAAACCTAATATACATTTGGTAGGTGTTTGACACCAAAATGTTCGAAACAACATGTCCCAAGTCAAGCTAGGCCATTCGGCTAGCATAAATTAGGGTTTTCCAGCTTTAGTACAGTTCGGGAATTGGGTTATATCTCACTCAATACAACTTGGAATTGAGCGTGGTTAGTGGAGCTGGAAACTAGATTCACAAGCCTACATGTCATCAGAAGAAATCGTTTTGAAATTCAGTTTGAAAATGAGAGAAATTAGAGCTACAAGTTGCAGCTCCTAACTTCCTCTCGGTTGGTCTAACAGAACAGGGCAGCCGACTTTGATCAATCACTACAGATGGATCAGTTCGAATTAGAAGGTTCATTATACACTGTTAGAAAAATACAGATGTCTAGTTTTGAATGCCTCTGACGGAACTCAATTCCGACATCCAGACAGAGAGTTATGATCGTTGAAAGATGCCCTGTCCAGAACACCTGGGCACCGTTTTCCAGATTTGAAAATTTTCGAAATTCCAACTTTTACCCAACCAAATCAAATGATTTTCGGTGGAATCTTCCCACACATCCTACACAACATATCTACATCAGATTCAAGGTTATTTGAGCATCAAAATTCGAATCAAAGCTTCGAGAAAAACAGGGCAGATTTTCGGCCTCTTCCTATACAATTTTCCTTTGGTTTTCCTTTCACTTTTCCAACAAATCTCATCTTGTTTATCACATAACTAACACAAAAAACACTCATAATCACCATATCAGTCCAATATATCCATTGTGGGATTTCATAGAGCCCACTCCAACATTTAAACTCAAACCACAACAATAACCATGAAGCTACAAGCTTCCTAGCAAAATTTAACCAACTAGAACTAAGATTAAGTGACCGGATGATTACCTTCTACTCCTTGGTGTAAAATAAGAAATTTTTTGTCCCAAAACTCCTAAGAAAAACCGGCAAGAATGGGGTCCTCCACCAAGGGTAAGTGAATCTCCAAGTGTTTGTGAGTTTGTGTGAGAAATTTGAGTGAAAATGGAAGCTCAAATGAGGTGAAATGAAGAGAGGCTCTTCTTCTTCTTCCCTTGGAAGCTTTGGCCGAACAAGAATGAGAGGAGAGAGAGAGTGTTCTGATTTCTAAAGCTTCTTGGAGAAGCTTGGTGGTTGGTGGTTCAAATTTGAGCAAAAGTCAACTCTGAATAGTGCGCGCACACGCGCGTTTCTTGTCCGTTTTCTCTCGGGTTCGTTTCACTTGTGCACTAAACCTCCATATGTAATTCCTTTAATACTATAATTATTCACTCTTATTAGTCTAAAATAAATTTCTAAAGTCCTTCAATTAGTCATGCACGTGAAAACGCGAACTTCCACTCGCGCACGGTAAAGCGCAATTTCTAAGGAATTCTTGTAACGATAATATAACTAACTAATACTAGGGTAACTAATCATAAAAATAACTATTTTAAGACTACGCATGAGTCCTCAAATCTCCAAGGTCTCTGTACTCTCAGATCGAATATTGCCTCCAAACGCGTATTTGCTAAATCTTACTAAACGAGTTTCCGAAAATTAAATTTACTAACGGGACGTTTTAAAAATATATGCAAGTCACAGTTCCATGCAAATGGTTTTAAAATGGTTGAAATAAATTATTCGGAGAAAACGGGTGTATAAATATTTAAATAAGCCAATAATATAAGATTAAAATAAGTAAATTTTTTGGTCCTCACATCAACCATTTTCTTTTGTGTTGGAGGGTAAATAAGAGAAATTTCGTATCATTATGTCACCAATTCAAGGGAGGTACACTCTGCTCCTTTATTTTGATTCTACTTGATCCTATGTGAATTTATATGTATAATTGCATGTTTTTTGAATGTTTTTTATTTTATTTATTTATTTATTCACTTTATTTGTTTTTAATTTTCTATATTTATTTTAATTTAATTTTTGATTATTTGAAAGGCAATTAAATGCCAAATTATAGTAGTTAGGTTATTGTTTTATTTCATTTCATTCTTTACTCCTTTAGATTGTAGTTAGGGCCCCGAATGTAATAATTAGGTCTCTATTCGCTTTTATTGTTTATGTATTTGCATGCTTGTGTGCTTGTGTGTTTACTCGATTTCTTAGGATCGTTGCATCTAGAAAGTATGTCTATGTGCTATATGTTTTATGTGGTTTATGTGTTTACTTGCTTTATTAGGTTTTATATGATTTATGTGATTATAATAAATGCATGACGTTACCACACTAGTCCAACGCTAGTTGTGGCTCTATTTCCTCAATTTCTCGCTAGTCCAATGCTAGTGAGAACTTGTAGACATGGGCTAGTCCAATGCTAGATCCTTAGGGACCTTCTACGTGCTAGATTCATGTTTGCGTGACAAATCACTACATTTCATGTATATTTTCTACTTTTTAGGATCCTTACTATTTTGCATGATATTTCCCCTATATATATCCCCTATACCTATGTGCGAAACATGACATTTAGGCTTGCATTCCATCTAAGAAAATATAGAAATAGGTTAGATCATTTTGCTTTATTAGGTTAGAAATTACCCTTTAAATATGGGACATGGACGAGTATGGCTTCTTAGCCTTAGCATGCTCGTATTCCCTCTATAAAAAGGAAAATTGAGTCACGAATGTTAGTTCCCCGCACCCATTATGATGCATCCCTTTCTTTTAGGTCACGTATATTTATATATTATAATTTTTCTATTTTTTCCAAGTCTCATTATTGCATATTCGTGACCTCTTCAAAGAATCACTTTTGGGCGTCGCAATTAATGTGATTTGCACCAACTAAAATTCGAAAAGATATATTGACCCTTCCGATAAGCCATTAGGTCTAGGTTTGCATTCATATAAGTAACCTTCAAATGTGATAAGTTTTATAGGTTAAATTAAGAAAATTTTCGACTAAATCATGCAACTAACCTTGGCTAGGTTGAAAGGGTGCCTTGGATTTTATCATTGCCTTCCCTTTCTTCAACCGTAACTCCCGAGCCCATTTCTCTTGATTTTCGAAGACTTGGAGTCGTTTAAGAAGGGTTTTTTTCTACTTTTTATTTGAAATAAATTTTTGGGTGACTTGGTACACCTTAACTCAATACCAAGTGCGCGACTCCTATTTTTTCTTAAAAACCCTTTTTAGACTTTTATTTTTGGGTCAAAATCGTCGCACTTTTTAAGTCCTATTTAGGCCCATTTTCTTTATTCTCTAAATCAAAAACTCATTTTCACTCAAAATTAATCAAAATTCATTTTTATAAACCCGTAATTTTTATTTTATTTCAAAAATGGGGAGCGACAAAATCTTTCCCGGCCACGGTGCCTAAAACTTGACAAAATTTTTACTTCACACCATTTTTTAAAAAAAAAATCTAAACATCCAATTTCTTGCAAGTATATAGATTATTCATCGAATATAGAGGATATTAGTTGTCGATCTCATAAGAAAGATTATTAACTATTGGTGATATTCGATCTCCTCTATTATTTAGACTACCACAAATAAAGCAAGTAAAGCTAAGCTATTATGATGTAATAAAAGTAATAAAAAAGACAATGAAGAAATTTCTAGGGTTATGGAATTCCTATCTACTCATGCAAATGAAATAACCGATTAAATCAGTTCCTTATCTTGACTAGTTATGGTGTAATTTCCAAATATATATGATACATGCTTTCACCCCACGTACCAACCATACCTATAACTACTTCGCACCTAATAATGTGATATGAAACTAGCTATAGACTTGTTAGATTCTATGAAATTACGTAGAACGAGCCACAAAAGTCACAAACGTGTAACCCTACACTAGTGAGTTAACACCCTATGTTTAATACTTCCATGAATTAGTATTGAATCACAAAGGTTATAGATGAAACAATACTTTTAGATAATCACAATTAATTGATCAAAGTTAATCATGATTGTAGAAGCAAAAGTGCAAAATAACATGCTCAAGATGTAAGCTCAAATAACCATAAAAAGTTCACTTAATTGTCATAGAAATTCATCCATTTCCTAGGTATAAAAACTACCAAAACATAAAAGTTAAGAAAACAATAACCAAACTTGCATTATAAAATAAACATGAAAATTAATACAAGAGATGAAATGATAGAAGAGATATCACCCTTATCACATGAGTTTCAAGCTCTCCACCTTCATCTTTAACTTCATCTTTGTTTAGTTACATACAAGATTTGGATAAAACTAACTATACTAAGCTATATTACACTAATGAACTAGGAAGTTCTAGTGAAGAACTACATTTTGTGTAGTTTCTTTAGACTCCAAAGTTAAGCAAATAAGTTCTTGAAGGCCTCTATTTATAGATGAATTCAAACTTCAAATGAGTGTCTTGAAATCACCAAAAGTTGTTTCTTGAGGACTATGCTTTCTTGTGCATATTTACCCAAAATTCTTGCACAAAAAATTGGTCAAAAAGCTTGTGTGAATAGAGTGCAAGTTGACAGGCAAAATCAGGGATCTATGACCCTAGATTCGTGTGCTGTACCTCATGGATTAGTTTGTTGTTCCTGTGTTTTGTAGATTTTGCACTTTTTGGTCACTCTTCATCTTTGCTTTGTATCTGTACCAACTTCAATTACACATTTTTGGATGATGGAAGCCGAATTAGCTCTCGTACAAAACATGAAAGTTGTAGATCTTTGAGTTACTTTCCAATTCATCAAGAATTATCTCATTTGGATGTCTGTAGGCTATTAAACGACCAAAATACCCCTAACTTGTCAATTCCCTATTTCAGCTTTTGACAGCAAAAATGCCTGAAGGATTTTTGACTTTCTAAATAGGAAAGCTCATGCTTTTGGTTTGATATCTACATAAGAAATATAGCTCTATGTCTTAGTTTCAAGATGGTTTAAGAATCATTTCAATCCAATACTTATAGCTCAAATTATAGCCAAAATATCAAAAGGTGTCAAAACTTTTCTTCTTTTGCACTTCATTGTATTTCACACTTTGACATTTTTATACTTCATGTTTACTTTAAAGCACTTCAAATTATAATCAATCATGCAAATATCTTCTTGATTTTGTTCACTCTATGATTGAATCATTAGATCCTACAAAAATATGAAATTTTAACCACTTTAATTCATAAAAATGCAATTTTTACATTTAAACTACGAAATGCGAACTCCACTAAAAATCTAGTTATTTAGTTATAAAAATAAATACAACACACCAAAACTAAGCTATAAAACACATAAAAAAGATGTAAAATAAATACTTATCAATTATCAATTACTCTCAACAAGTTGATAAAGCTCGATAATACCAACAAATCATTACAACAATTTCTCTAAGAGAGCCACTTGTCCTCAATTTGTACATCAATATCTCTGCAATAAAGCAATTCAGGTCCACCAAGTTTCTAATAGGGTGTATTTTGTTGGTATATTTGTGAATATTTTTTCCTTGATTTTAGCCAAATATTGCATAAATTGGTAGATTCTACTTATATTTGGTTAATGGTTCTAATTGTAAGAAAATGAACGAAACATGATTAAAAGGAGCAATTTTCCAGCATGGTAAGACTTAATTTTGTGGTGGCACAATCGGGACCTGTTTTCAAGTCCAGAAGAGTGGGGAATTTACTGCGCGTCGGATTTCCTAGTTCGTGTCAATTATGGACAGCTTGTGGTTGAAGATTTGGAAGACTTTAATTATATTTATTAGTAGTAGTATTGGATTAGGAAACATGAGATATTATCTCTTGTAGTTTCTTTCTTTATTTAGGAAATATGTTTTATTAGTATTAGTAGGAAACTTAAAAAAAGAAGGAAGTCGGGGATTGATTAATACTACCAAAGCAAGAAATAATTTCGAGGAGGGTCGTGACTCCTTGCTTTAAAAAGAGAACGAAGGGCCGCTTGGTTCTCTCTTCTTTCTTGGTTATTTTTTGGGGAAAAAACACTTATGCAAATTGCTTCAATGAAGTTGTGCAACATTTTCCAATGATTCGCAACTAGTTTCTCTTTCCTAGCTAAGAAATAACAAAGGATTTGATTCATCTACATCTGTGAGATCTAATTATTTTTATCTATTTCTTTTATTTGTTAGTAGTCGTATGTTTTCTGGTTTAATTTCTCATGGGTGTTTTGTTGTTTCAATATCAAGAACCCGATATTTAAATCAACTTGACAAACTAATGCCAATTAGGACAGTTAAATCCATAATTGTTTAATTGTTTTAAATTAGTAACGACTACCATGATTGATTTTATATTAGGGAGACATATGATCTAATTTAAATAAACTCTAGTAGTGTGTTTATTTATTAGAACAGGGCTTTTTTAGTTTCTAATGCAATCAAGAAATTAAATTCTATGAACTTACCTAAGGTTATTTCTTGGTTAAGAAAGTACTCAACGGGCGTACGTTAACTATCGAAAAGGTAAAGAAAAATTGATCGTCATCGCTTGTTTGGCAACTATAACCTCTTTATTAACAAATAGATGAAATAATTATTGCATCAATGATCAATTGTATGAACCACTTCCGAAGTTATATTCTTAGCTTGGACTTGTTTATTCTTGATTCAAATTTAATTTGCTTCCATTTAATTGTTTCTATTTCTGTTGAGTATTTATTTTAATTTTAATTTTAATCATCCACAACCTTCTTCTAGTTCTTACTTGGAAAGAAACAGATTTCCCCCATTCCCTATGGAGACTACCCTACTCACCACTATAAGCAAATTTTCATTTTTCTTGAGTAGGTTTTTATTATTGCACAGACTCGACATCTATCAATTTCAAAGTTGAAAATGATAATAAACTGAAAGGAAAAGGGCTTCAAAGTTTCAAAGTTGAAAACAATAATAAACTGAAAGGACAAGGGAAAAGGGCTTAGTTGTTCCTAAAGGTGAAAAAATGTAAAACAAGCAACCTCTTCAGAGAAAGGACTTCATAGTTTTTTCTTATATGAACAGCATAATTAGTAAGGGTGCCTTGGGCATATGCCCTGCATACAGTTCTTACTGCCGTAGCACTTAGTAGATTTTTGAGAGACCCATTTTGTTTTTAAGAGCTTCAAAGTAGTCGCATTGAGATATGCCAACTTTTGCAGATTTTTTTAGATTCATTTTTGTAGATTTTTCTAGATTCATTTGGTACTAAAATAAGTTAGTTAATTACTGAATGTTGTTGTACACTTAAATAGTGAGTTGATGGATGAACAACAAAAGGTTATTTTCAACCTTTAATACAAGTCTTTTTAATTCAATTTTTTTTATAACGCTAAGTAAAGTATTGTTTCTTAATTTATACCCTAAAAACCAACAAAGTGGTATTAAGAGCCTATGTTTTAAGGGTCTATGCTACTTTTTGAGAGTGAGTGCATTCGGTGCATTCAGTGAGGATTTTTTATTAGTTCAGTGTTATTTTTTTAGAGAGTCCATTTGGTAAGGGTCCTTTATTAGTTCAAAATCGTGACAGGAAAGAATTGTTTTTGTGAAATGTTTCAACTTTTAGTGGTGAAACTTGCCAAATTTGGGCAATTAAATTTTGGACTTATTTTGTAGTCAATGATTTATGTGATATGGTAGAGATAAATTTTGTTCTACCACTATTTGAAAAATTGATGGATACACAAATTAGAGATCACAGAGTTGCAGTTAAACAAAGATCCAACACCACCGTTCACGTATCATTTTTCAATGCTATTTTCACAAGGATAATGGCTTATGATTTGATTGAGAATAAACTATTCTCAATTAAAATGAAAAGAAACGATTTACTATGAATTGGTCGGATTTTGACAATTATAAAATGAAACATCATGAAATCAAGAATTTAAATTTTGAAAGAATTCAGAAGGAGATTATTGATAAGTCAGGAGGTATCAAATTTATTCCTGATGTTTATCAAGAGTATAATTTTGCTATTTTTGGATCTATAGATTTTGATAATGATAACAAAATTTATAAAGAACTATGCAGAATTTCATATTTTATGTATAGGTTTAAATATCATAGAAGAGTGTTCCACTTCGAACCTATGAGAAGTGTTTCACTTTGAATCTATGAGAAGGTTATTTGGATACATCAAAATAATCATCTTTTATTTCAGGTTTGGTGCAAGAAATCAAAAGAAGTGATTTGTTCCAAGACTAATCTTTAACTTGCATAAAAAGCCAAAATAAGAAGTTCATTGCAAGGCTAATCATTAGTTGCAGAGATTCTTACAAAAGTCTTGTCCAAAACAAAGTCTAAAGATTTGAGTAGACAATTCAATGATATCTGTAGCAAAAGTAGCAAGGAGGAGTGTTGAGATATACCAACTTTTGCAAATTTTTCTAGATTCATTTGGTACTAGAATAAGTTACTTAATTGTTGAATAAATGTAATTAATTGGTGAATAAATGTTGTTGTTAGGATATTTGTTAACAAAAAATCATGCGAGTAGTTATGGAGATTTGTAAGCTAGAAATTATGTCAGTTTATTTCATGTAAACACTATAAATGGTAAGCTCATAAATGAAAAATATAAGGTTATTTTCCAACCTTCAATATGAGTTTTTTTGCAAGCCTTTTTTTTTTTGCAACACTAACTAAGGTGTTGTTTTATAGTCTATACCCTAAAAATCAATAAGCCTTTTGACCAAAACCTAGAACAAAATGTTGAATTCCAGAAATACCATCAACTTCATCACCCAAGAAGCATCTGTGCAACAGCGGGTTTAGGTAATTACAAGTTAAAAAAACAAAAAGAGTAAAAAGAGGATGAAGCATGGCATGTCAAAGAACAAATCTTCACGCTTTGGGCTGAGAAATAGAACAATTAGATAGTTGAGTCTCTTCCAGAAATAACATTTTCCATGATCAAGTAATGACCGGCATATCCTGGATCACCGAAGTACTGTTTGTGGAGGAGACTCAACTCATGATAATACAACGGCGGATGTAGAGCTACAATATGCAGAGTTAGCACTAGATTCAGAGCAAAAAGCAGATTAATATGTATACACTATCAATTATAGGACAGACTAAAAAAGCATACATACTGCATTTGAAAAAAATGGTTCAGGAATCATTTCAGTGTATAGATTACTGATTGATTAAGAAAAGGGGTTCGGAATTAGTTATATTTGAGCTAGTTGAAGGTAAAAATGAGACTCTTGCAGTGCATATATTTCATCCTTAATTGCATTTAAGTACAGAAGCTTACTGCACCCAAAAAAAAAAGTTATGACTTTGATTTGAAACTTGTTTGAATGACACAATCTGCGTCTATTCCCAGAGTAAGACATGATGTGAGAATCAACCTGTAAGAGGCGATATTTAAGATCTAGCAATACGAAACCTATGGAAGAGTAGCATTTACAAGAGAAGAAAAAAAAAATCACTCAGACTTAGATCAGACTGCTGATCACAAGTGTATGTGGTTTAGGGTATAAAATGACGATCTATTTTCTTGGTATAACAGCTCGGTATCCTCTTGAAACAACTTGTCCAACCAGGGTGGCGACAACATCATCAGCTTCATGTGCCTCAATTTTCAAAATCTGCATATCATGTCTAACAGAACCTAAGTATTCTGCGCATTTGCAGCAATTTAACAGACCTGAGCCTTGTCAAGATTCTATAAATAGAGGAAATTATAACTGTCTGGAAGTGTAAAAGGTCTAATGATGGGCAACCTAACAATATTGCAGAACTCATTATATTTAGCTGTCAATGTGGCTGAATAGATAGGTCTCAGAAGTTCACGAGTTGGAAGGACTTATTTTTAAGGTACAGCATATTTTGCAAAATCATCTGATGAAAATAGGCATGGGGTGGAAATATGAAATCCAGACAAGAAAAAATGTAAATGTTGGCAGTTGACTGAAACATCAGTTTACCAACTTCGAAGTTGCACTTCGTTGGCAAACAATATTGTAGTAGGATGGATGGGATGGCCATAGTTGGTGGTTTTCTAGAAAAGATTGTGAAGAATACAATCTTCGTATCATGAGAAATGCAAATAATCATGGTTCAGGATACATGATCATTATGTATCTGGAGATTTTTAATTAGCAAATGTGATACATGGTAAACATGGTCGGACATATTCTAATGTTACAGATGCTGTCTATTAGCCAAGACCACAGGAAGGCATCTAATTCTGTTCCACTCTTTGACTTAGAAAAGCACTAGACTGGAGCAGAAAGCCAAAATGGAATCCCTGAGTGGACTGTAGTATTCTCTAATCTTCCATTTCATTCCTAAGTATGCAAGGAGTTTGGGATGATCATTTTCTTTCAGGAAAAATCTTTTGAGTTTCAAGTTTGCCATCGGTATTTTAAAAGTTATATTTTTCTATAAACACGAGGATCATCCTTTTCTTAAATAAATCTATAATATTTAGGATCGGATTACTGAATCTGAGTATCGAAAAAAATATTAATAAGCTCAAAGAGACAATCAAAATTTAGGTACAAAACCTTCACGTTAGGTTAATGGTTTGATGAATACTGTCTCGTATAGCTGCTTGAGTTTTAGATGAGTCAATTGTTCAACAATGCACATTCCTCAAAAGCTGAAAACACATATACTTTTTCTGAAAGTGACTAAAAATTCAGATATTTAAATTCAAGGAGTCTGAAAGAATCAAAAGACTAACTGACAGGCACATTGCAACCATGAAGAACATCCAAGACGAGCTTATGTGATCTCCCAATATTATTCGTCGGAAATCTTCCTAATGAAGAAAATGCTGTGAAAATTTCCTTCTATTTGCTTTATACAAAGACAACATCTGTTTACAGTACTCATTTCCTCTTTCTCCGTCCACAACCTGCAAAGTAATAATTTCATTCAAGGATCAGAGACGAGTCAATGTTCACAGCAAATTTTTTATTCTCAAAAGCTAGAATCAAAATTTCAGGAGGTAAATCAAATGAAATTTTACAGAGAATCTCAACCTCCACCTCCACTCTCCAGAGATGCAAAAAATGTTCAATGCAACACAGAGTATAACCCTGAATGCCGTCAAAATGCTTAAATCGTCAAAGGCTAAAAAATTTTGATTATGTAATTGTCTTTTCAAAACTGAAAAAAAGACAGAATTTAGTTTACACCAAACAAGAGTTACTCTTTGGGGGATACTCTCACTATTTCGCGAATACCGGATGTAAATTGAAAGGGACAATATACAGTTGAGCCTAAATGTTTTTAATATGCACACGCATTGAGTGTGCAGTAACTACTACACTAAAGATTAACCGAACACATAAAATTAGGAAGCCTATCCTTAATAGAACCCTATCACCTATTCAAACTCAAGAATCAGTTAGCTGATAATCATCATTATACAATCATCATTCGATACCCAGTGAAAAAAGATAGAGAAAACCAAAAAATCAACTAATCAAGATACATTTGAAAGGAATCTTGAACATATCAACAACCTTTCCAAGAAATATACCATTTGGATAGGAATATCGTGAATATTCTCCTACACGCTTGCTAGAGATAGTGTATTTATTCAAACAAAAAAGTGAAGCAAGAAACGAAAACTCTTCCTATTTGTCCACTCATTCTTACTTTTTCGTGATCTTAACAACTAAAATTGCCAAGGTCACTTCTCTAGTACTTCAAACCAAGGTAAGATGAACAGTGAGTCATGATGGAAAAATATGTTCTTCATTTATTTCATTGACTAGTAGTAGAATTATCGCTCTGATGAAATTGAGTTGTACGTACTACTATGAGTTATGATTTACTTAGCAGTTTTTTCACTATGATTCTTATTCACTAATCAAGAAACATTCATGAAATGGTTTACAGAAAGCTAGCTATCTATGCACACCATGTGGTTCCTTACGACCTTCTTTGTGCTACTGCAAATTGTTGAGTTTTCAAATGGAGGTGTGACGAGTAATTATGTGAGAAAACCTGAACCATCAGTGGATATGCCGCTTGACCTATTTCCTCCACCTGCTGGACACAATGCACCCGAGCAGGTAAACCATTAGCCGTCTCCATTTACAATTATTCCTTAATTGGCCCACAACTAAGTCGAACTTAATTTTTGAGATTTTGGTCGAAAAATTACTTGTTTACTATCTAAGCATAGATTTTGGCATAATATTTGTGATTATTGCTATAGCTTAACACTTGTATTTACATCCTTTTTACTGTTGTTCTTTTCTAACTGAAATGTGTCTTTTGGGTAATCTAGGTTCATATAACTCAAGGAGATCTTGAAGGAAGAAGTATGATCATCTCATGGGTGACACCTTTAGAACATCATGGCTCCGTGATTTATTGGGAAGCAGAGGGCACCGATCCAACGAAGCACAAAGTTCACTCAAGAAGCACTGCTTATAAATATTATAATTACACTTCTGGGCACATCCACCATGCCACCATAAAAGGATTGAAGGTGTGCTTTTTTCCATTCTCGGTGTTTAATTAGACGCTACAATTAAATTAGTTAAAATCTAGGACAAGGAAGAAAATTATATATGCTCAATACTATACTCTTTCTTTTCTTTTTTTTTTTAAATCAAGTTCAATATGGTTTATGATTTTTGTCAATATGTACTTTAAGATCCAAATCAATAAGTAAAATTAAAAATTCCTTGTATTATAGATTTTCATTATATATTTATCATGAATGTTTTCTTGGATACGATATCTTGGAGTATTCTTTTGGAAAAGTAACAAACTAAATTTGTAACTTTTTGTTTAAATTTGGATTTCATAATTTTCTTCTCAGCTTCAGATTCATGTGAAAATAACACTAATTCCATTTTTTGTTCCTTTGTACAGCATGATACAAAGTACATATATCAACTTGGACTGCACTCGGTCGTTAGGAGATTCTCCTTCACTACTCCACCCAAAGTAGGACCTGATGTTCCTTATACCTTTGGTGTCATAGGTGAGTTCCTGCGGAAGTGCATCTCTTTTTGCGTGTGTGTGATTTTTCTTTATGTATTATGACAAAATGTGTTTTTTTTTGGTGTGTAGGGGATTTGGGACAAACAGTTGACTCAAATCAAACTTTAGAGCATTATATTGCAAACCCAAAAGGCCAAGCTATGTTGATGGTTGGTGATCTTTCATATGCTGATGACCATCTTTTGCATGATAACAGAAGGTGGGATACATGGGGTCGTTTTGTTGAGAAGAGTACAGCATACCAACCATGGATTTGGACTGCAGGGAACCATGAAATTGACTATGCCCCTGAAATTGTAAGACCTTTCTGCACAGTTTTTTTTTTTGGAGGGGGGGGGGGGGGGTGCCCTTCAAGATAATATCATGATCTTGAGCAAAGGCCCCTAAGAAATGTCACTGAGCGATATTAGATTCTCTTACATATTGTGTTTATTCAGCTTCAAAACTTAATATGCTGATTTGTACATGTTCTTCTTCCTTTTAGGGTGAAACCACTCCTTTCAAGCCATATTTGCATAGATATGAAGTACCATACAAAGCATCCAAGAGTTCATCTCCCCTTTGGTACTCCATCAAACGAGCATCAACTTACATAATTGTCCTTTCTTCTTATTCTGCCTATGGTAAGTATACTTCCTCAATATACAAACTGCCCAAAAAAAAAAAAAAACTTATGGTAAGTATACTTCTTATTCTGGATGGGTGACACATATACCAAAAAAATTAGAAAAATTAAATTTGAATATTGATTATGTGTCACTTATCAAAACTCGCTTGTGTAAAAAAAAAAAAAAAAAACTCATAATGTCAACGTTGGAAAAATTACTAGTTATACAAGACCATAGGTGATTTTTACCAATAATTTAGTCACTTTATTTTCCTTCCTTAACGTACCCCATTGGCTTCCTCATATATTGTCACCATATTGAGAAGTAAAGTTCACTGTAACAAGAAAAAGGACTGAGGTTTGTCATTGGTTTTAACTAGGTAAATACACTCCACAATACGATTGGCTTCAGAAGGAGTTCCCAAAGGTTAACAGGAAAGAGACTCCGTGGCTGATTGTTCTGCTTCATTCTCCATGGTATAACAGCAAACAACTACCATTACATGGAAGGAGAAAGCATGAGAGTAATGTTCGAATCCTGGTTTGTGGAAAACAAGGTTGACATCGTGTTTGCAGGACATGTTCACTGTTATGAACGCTCGGTAAGTAGGAGCTTCCAATTTTGAATGATTAATCCGTCGATCATTGTATTTTTAAAAGAAAATCAGTCCATTTTTTTATCTACTCCATAAGTTAAATTGCTAAAACTGAAGTTTTAAAGAAACTGTGCATCAAGGATATATACTAAATGCCAAATATGTTAACAGTTATATCAGTTTTTAGATTCCTGGTAATTTAGTAGAAATCTTTGTTCTGTCAAATGCCAACTCAACTGAGCAATTCAGAAGTTTGTATAAAAGTACCAAGATTTTTTTATTTTCGAATTCTCTCGATCTACTGTTTTTCTGTTAACTGCTCTCTAATCCATATTAATTATACGACTAGCACTTATTGAAGTGTATAGTCGTAATATCAATGTTTTGTAATGTGTTTCTATTAATCCATACTTGCGGGACTAACACTTTGGATTAATTGTAATGTTATTAAAAAAGAAAAAGAGTAGCAAGTCAAACATAGTCAATATCCCTCTGTAATGAGGCAAACCCCCCTCCAAAATAAAAAAGAATTAATTAATTAATAAAATAAAAGAAGGTCAAAATGCAGATTTTGACAATAAGTGACTTTTCTTTTTTGTTGTTGGTCATGCACAACAGGAGCGAATATCAAATGTGAGGTACAACATTACCGATGGATTGAGCACTCCTATTAAGGATGCTTCTGCTCCGGTCTACATAACCATTGGGGATGGTGGTAATATTGAAGGCATTGCTAACAAGTAAGAGGATCTTTTCAGGCTTTCTAATTTTTCTCATCTTTCTAACAAAATTCCACCCTTTGAATGCATTCATTACCATTCTGACTGAGTGTTTTCGTTTGATTATTTCACCTGATTTGGGACTGATTAAAAAAGAAAAAAGAAAAAAAACTCAGTTTTTTAATAAGTTAAAGCTTAAATCGATCCAAGAGAAATTTCATTTGATTCCAATTAATCAGTTTTTTTCACAAAATCTGTCGCAACCCATATCGGTATTGTCATAAATACTTATTGTTTCACACTTTGGTTGGTGCAGTTTCATAAATCCACAGCCAAGTTACTCAGCACATCGTGAAGCAAGTTTTGGGCATGCAATTCTTGAAATAAAGAATCGAACTCATGCATACTACACTTGGCATCGAAACCAAGATAATATGCCAGTTGCAGCTGATTCTATGTGGTTCTATAACAGATACTGGTACCCAGAAGAAGAGCAGAGCCCCCATACTTAATTGAATTAAGGGTCCTAGTTTCTTGAGTTTGGTCCTCTAATCAGTTTTACTCCATTTACTCTCTTTTCTTTTACTATTTATCTAGTTCTAGCTTTTGAGAACTTTTTCTTCTTTCTTTTTACTCTCCTTTTCTTTTACTATCTATCTAGCTCTAGCTTTTGAGAACTCGTTCTTTTTCTTTTGACAATTTTGCGTTAGCGATGACAAGGGTTGTAAGTTGTATCTTCTTGCCCAATCTCAATAAAGTTTAGAATAATATTTGGTATTTGTGTTGGAAATGAATTAATACATACATGATGGTATTCCATGGAGAAATAAATTAATACATAATTGTATTAAATTGTAAATCTTGTTTACACACGTCACAAATAAGAATAAGCAAAAGGGATAATTTCATAAACCTCCCTTGACGTTTCAAACTGTGACGACCCCACCTCCCCTTAGGATGTACCTAAGGGTTTGGCAGATCACCTACCCAACTCTCGCCAGGACTCACTCACGCACCATGCAATTTACAAAATAATAACTTTAACAATAAGAGTAATAACAATTCCAACCTTAGATATGTACAATCGTGGGAATCAAATGCCCATACAATCTCTAAATATAGCCAATGAGTCAAACTTACAAAATAAAATCAAACAAACCCGCTAGAGAGCTAAGAAGTGCTCACGCGAGCAACTAACGAAACTTAGACAAAGACTATGCCTTCTCCAACTTCCACTCTCACGTTCTCAGCCCTGTAAGGAAAACAAATTAATGGAATGAATTTTCGCCTAGTGAGGTTCCAGGAAAACATGCAAGTAAACTAGCAGGCATGATACAATTCACATAATTTCAAGAAGCAGGTCATGTCCAGATAGATCATAACATAATATGTAGTAAAGCAAGTAATCAGATAGATCATGCAATAATGTACAGTAAAGAACACATTCATATCCAAGGATATAGTCTGCTCTCAGAAGCAGGTTCCACAGCAGCTTGTCTGGGATCCGTTGACACTCCGTCAACCATGGAATTATAATGTCTGTAGATCATCACCAAACGCCAATCTCTGTCCACCGATCATCCCCCTACCGGGCCCAAACGCCAATCAAGTATCCAAGCCCTTGCTGACTCGATTCGACCAGCTAGCCATGGGTTGGGCTTATAGCCCCAAATATGCAAGTATTCATGATCTGAGTCTAAAGCTCCAAGTATTAAAATATTCACGAGTGAAGTCGTTGGCTGTCACCCAACGCTCACTCAAGTAATGATTGGAGTCATTAGCTGTCACCTACCGCTCCGTATCAAGCATGTCACGAGTTCAAGTCACGAGTAAACAAGTTAGAAAATTCTTCCTTTACCCAAGGCTGTACAACTTACTCGACCGCTCTAAAGCTAGTCTCAAGTAAGAGTTCCAACGAAGGGCCCAGTTCAGCCATTATCGGCTTACAATTACGCATATGCATGAATAACTCAAGACTGTCTAGTTTACCCGACATCTCGGATAAGGGTACTAGCAAAGAGCCGAACTCAGCCGCTGCAAGGAGACATACAGCAGGCCTACAATCATGCACATGTACATGCAAGTCCACATGCAGCATCATGTAATTCATTTTACAATGTTCGAGTGCGATAAAGTACACACTCGCTTATGAAATAACAATTCAGAATCCCTAACAATTTCCAGCAACAAGTCATATTTGATCAAGTAACATGAAACATATAGTTGGAACACTCACCAATTGATCATAATATTTCCACTTCAAATGTGAGGACCTGAAAATTACTTTAACTTTTCTCCTACTTTTGAAATCTTAATGTATATTTCCCTCCTATTTTACTTTACTTACCTATTTACTAGCCATAAATTGATGGTGATTTTAAAGGTTAAGATTTTTCTCATTTCCCTTTTTCAATTTTGGTGCATGTTAAGTTTCGTAAGAATAATACGGTAGTGTGGCCAATTTGTGAGGTATGCGTATTATATTTGGTAGACGAGAACGGGTGTGGTGCTAGAGGAATTATGTGATTGGACGTGTTAGCAACTAGTTGGAGACACCCTAGATATCTTAGAGATTAGAGACAAACAATAGAGGAAATAAAAAGATAGGCTTGAACCAACTCGCACCACTTGTCTCCGGTCAAAGCTAGCACTTGACCAAGACTTTTCTTTCTTACTTTCTTCATTCTTTTTCCCTTGATTATTATTTCTTCCTTGTCTTTAAGATGCTGGCTGAAATTGGAAAGAAAAGAAAGAAAGGAAAAGAAAGAAAACAAGAAAAAAATAGACAAGTTGATGGATGCCAAGTGTTGGCACTTAAGGCCAACTTTGACTAAGACTTTCTTACCACTTATCTTCCATTTTCAACCAAGCAAATCACTCCATTTCTTCTGGTAGAGGCTGAGAGAGAGAAGAGATAAAAGAGAGAACACTTCCTTAAGTTTCATCTTGATTTCCTTGCTTGATTTGTGAAGAAACCAAGGATCAACCTTAATCCACTCCATAAAACTTTGAGTTAAGCTTGGAGGAAAGCTTTTGGTGGAGTTACTTGAGAAAGAAAGATGTAGTTTGCTGCTCACCTTGAGGATTGAAGGTATTCTTGGTTGAGAATTACTTTATCTCTTTAATCTTGCATTTGGATGGAGTTATAGATCGATTATAGTAGGTTTTGTGGCTGATTTTGTAGTTTTAGGTTGTGGGCTGTTATTTCCAGCTTTTATTGATTATTTTCAGCTTTTGTTGAGTATTTCCAGCCTTGGTACATTAATTTCAGCTTTGATATGGAATTGTAAACCTGCCATAATGATTTTTCCAGCTTATACATGTGATTTAGGTAGATGACTTGAGGAAAATTTCTGTTTTGAAAGCTTCTTGCTAGTCGAAACTTTTGAGTACTGTTAGCCTTATTTTTTTTCAAAACTTTTGGGGGAATCTTGCTCCACAAACCTTGTTAGACATTAAACTTTGATTGTGAGTTGGATTTGAACAAAAAATGATGAGTTTAAGTGGGAAGGTTAAGTTAAGTGTTGCTCAAAATTTTTCCCGCAGGAGACTCTGAGCAGTCTTGGGAAATCTGTTATATCTTGGTGTAGAAAAATCTGAATTGAGTTCTGTTTGTTGCATTTGAAACTAGACTCATAGCTCTTTTAACCGTGTAAAATTCATGGTTTTTTTCGCTTTCTATAAATACCAGCAAAATTTCAAAGTGGGCTGAAAATCCAAGACTGTCCTGTTTTTGCACTTAGTTGAGTAGTGAATTGAGGCTGAGATTTGACTAATTTATGGACTGAATTTTATGAAGGTGTCTTCTAGAGAGTTGTAGAATTTTGAGTCTATTTTCTAACGGTATAATATTTATGATTTTTGGACTTACGAAACTCAAGTTATAACTTTTCAAAGAGAGTTACAAAAACTGGAATTTTTCTGATCAAATGACAAAAAAAACTTGGAAGGGTCTTGGAAACATTTTCTGGTTTTTAAACCTAACTTTCTCGATTGCTTGCACTCCATTTCATACTTGGATTTATTATGTATATGAGTTTTTCAACTTTCACATGGGACTTTCTAGCTTTGATATAACATAGTAAGCTATGAAATGTGATTTTTTTAACTTGGGTGTAGAAATTTCTAGCTTTCATTCTAAATTTCAGCCTAGGGTTTAATTTTTTCAACTTGAGTATATGATAGTTATATGCTATGTATATGCTTAAGTTAGTGACTTTGGTGACCTAAGATAAGAACTCTATGTTTCCTATAACTTATAAACTTGATTTGGGGCTGGTTGGTGATGAAATTGTAGCCTTGAAAATGGGTGGAAATTAGGAAAAAAGTAGGGGAGGCGCTGCTGTCCGTTTTTTTGTCTTGTGGTTCAGGCGAGTGAAATTGATATTGAAGCTGCGATTTTAGGTCGATTTGGACTTAGTTGGCTTAGGGATGCTTGAGTTCACTTTGGTAGTGACACCTAAGCTGAAATTTTGTTAAAATCCATACATCTTGCATGGTGAAAGTGATGACCATTTTAAACATGATTTTTAGCCGTGTATGTCACATTTTAAACTTAAAAGTTCCGATCGTTTTCTTTCCAAAACAAAAGCAAGTTGCATGTATTTTACCTAGGGTTACTAAGCTCAAGAAATCTATATATATAAATTCTATTCACATGATCTCCTTGTGATATTCACAAGTGAAGGTTGGATTTGGAAACCCTACTTGATTGTATTTTGTTATTCAACATTTGGTTGCAGATTTAGAATCCGGCCAAGGAGTTAGGCCTGGACCTAATTTTGCTAAACACTAATCGTTGGTGAGTGTTCTTTGCATGTTTGTGGTTTAAATGACTATGTGAAATGTTTGTTTGAATGTTAAATGCTTTCCAACGATTATTAAAAGGATTTTCAATGGCGAGTGCGTACTTTATCACACTCGACCCAAGTGAAAGTGAATTTTCAATGATTGAATGTTACTTGTGCATGGATGTAAGCCTTTGGTTGAATTGGGCCCTTGCCCTTCGTTGCCAATCGATTCGAGCCAGTAACGGACTCGGTCGGGCGGCTGGTAACACTGGGACAATGTTTTGGTATACTTGAGTATTACCACGAAATCTGGTGGAGAACTGGCCAGTGAATTCAATGCAAAGAAATCAATGAATGAATGACATGAACACTGAAGGAGTTTTCACTTGCAAATGTTTTCTAATGTCGGAGGGATAAGGAAAATGGTTGGCGAATGAATGAATGAATGACTTGAATGAATGGCTCCAAGTGAGCATGTATCCTTTCAATGATTGAATGATTGGTTGTTTATTTCGTGAACGACTGTTTATTACTGTGCAAAGTGTGCAAATTGTTAAATGTAATACTTACATATTTTATCTACCTGATTGCTTGTTTGGGATGCTCACTGAGATTTTAGCTCATTCTGTTAGTTTGTTTTCCTTACAGGGGTAGAGCTCGGAGCGAGTAGGCGTGAACTAGTATATATAATCTCTTGTACTTGTACTTTTGTAGATGATATATATTTGGAATCTTTAAAAATGTAATCCTATGTTTTACTTTTGGATTGTAATTTAAGTTTGAATTGTTGGTTGGAAATAGAACTTTTATGTTAATTTCGAGACTTGAAAGGCTATTTCAAGAATGTTAGTGAGTGAGTCTATGATAACCCCACCTTCTCCTAAGGCATACCTTAGAAGTTAGCGGACCGCCTGCCTGGCTCTCGCCAAGGTTCATTAACTAACATTAACTTCAGAGATAACATTTCTCATTAATCATCCAAACATTCGTTCTTAATACTTCTTAGTAAGACAAAAGCTTTGTCCACTGCAAATTATAAAAGTAAATCATCCAAATGTTCATTCTTAAGTACATCACCCAAGTACATTACCAACTAGTGTAAAATATAAATCTATCCATTACTAGATACAAAATGCAGGTCTTAACATCAATATATAACATTAGACCTCCCAAAACACTCTAACTCTACTTGATCGTCCTTCAAACTTCAACTCCTGTAAGGAAAACAAAGATAAATGGTTTGAGCTAAAGCTCAATGAGGTTTTCACTGTCTAGTGTGACGCCTCCACTTCTCCCTAAGGCGAACCAAAGGGTATCGGCGGGACACCTGCCTAGCTTTCGCCATGACTCGATACGAATCCAATTCAAACTTAAGGATAAATAACCAAATAATAAAAGTCGAAGTGAAGAAAAGTGACTTCCTTGATGGAACATTCAAATCTTACATCATAAGTTATCAAAAGTACACCAACTTTCCCCAAAATACAACCACTAAAAGTCAACTAATCAATTACATTCCAAAATTCTAACCAAAAGTAATCAAGTCGGCTACTTCAAAATTCTTTCCATTTCGAGCTCCTGTTAAGGAAAACAAACTAATGGAGTGAGCGGACGCTCAGTGAGGCCAAGAAAAACATGCAAACACATAGTTCAAGTAACAATTACACTTGTACAAGAATTAAAGCTATAAAGTTCAAGTAATTCACAATTAGCAATAAAACACACTCAATAAGGATACGGAAGCTCTCAAGAGCTAGATTCCACTTGCTTTGCCGAGGCTCGGGTCAATACCTCCACGTGATGACACTTCGTCAATCGGATAGGTATTAAGTCCGTAGAACTCCACTTACTTCACACTCCCGTTCACCATTACACCCCTTGTTCCGGGCCCGCACTTCTTTTATATACGGCGATACTACTCGAGTATGCCAAGCGAGATCTCTCAAATAGCTCAAGCTTATGAACTTTCTCATGGCTCACCAAGCTTCACGACCAAGCCCATGCCGGCTCGAGTCGCAAGGTCGGCCAATGAGTTTGGGCGTCCCCCACTATTATAAGTAGAAGTCGATGAGCTTCACTCCAATCGACATTGATCCAAACATAAGTATAACTCACTATTGTAACACTTCACTTAATTCACTTAGCAAATTCACTTCACACAATTCAATTATAAATTCACTTAAAAGAGAACGAGTGCGATAAAGTACACACTTGTCTCGACAATTCCAAAATACTCAATTAATGAGGAACAATTTAAGTCTTTAGCAACACTTCATACACTTGGTACTCACCAAACCAAAATAAATGAGTGTTCCTTGCATGTGTATGCTTTAAATGACTATGTGAAATGTTGTGAATGTTGTCGAAATGTTAAATGCTGTCCAATGATTGCTAAATGGATTTTCGATGGGCGAGTGTGTACTTTATCGCACTCAAACCAAGTCAAAGTGAATTTTCAATGATTGAATGTTACTTGTGCATGAATGTAAGCCTTTTGGCTGAACTGGGCCCTTGCCCTTCGTTGCCAGTCGACTCGATCCAGAAGCGGACTCGGTCGGGCGGCTGGTGACTCTAGGACAATATTTGGTATACTCGAGTATTACCACAAAGTCTGGTGGAGAACTGACCAGTGAATTCAATGCAATGAAAACAATGAATGAATGACAATGAACACTGAAGGAGTTTTCACTGTTAAATATTTTCTAATGACGGAGGAATAAGGAAATGGTCGGCGACTGAATGATTGAATGAATAGCTCCATGTGAGCACGTATCCTTTCAATGAATGAATGTTTATTTCTTGAATGACTGTTTATTATTGTGCAAAGTGTTCCAACTGTTAAATGCCATACTTCCATGGTTTTCTCTACCTACTTGCTTGTTTGGGAACCTCACTGAGCTTTTAGCTCATTCCGTTAGTTTGTTTTCCTTACAGGAATGGAGGCCGGAGCAAGTAGGCATGAGCTAGGGTGGATAACTTTTATGTACTTGTACTTTTGTAGATGAGACATATTTGGACTCTTTGGAAATATAATCCTATGGTTTACTCTTGGATTGTAAATTAAGTTTGAATTGTCTGTTGGAAATGGAACTTTTATGTTAATTTCGAGGCTTGAACGGCTATTTCAAGAGCGTTAGTGAGGGAGTCCTGGCGAGAGCTGGGCAGGCGGTCCACCAAACCCTTGGGTACGCCCTAGGGGAGGTGGGGTCGTCACAGGTGGTATCAGAGCTACTTCGCGTGGTCTCTGCGCGGCGTGAGCTTGGGGCAAGTGGTGTTATGCTCCCGATTACGTGAAAAGCGTAAAGGATTAGATGCTCTTCTTGAGCGTAAGCTGTGAATCACGAATGTTATAGGCGTAAAACCCTTATCATGATACTTGGAGAAGATAGATATATATGTCAGGTAGGAATCTCTAATATAGCTGATGTACTCTTGGGATTGGCTAGCTCGAGTAGTGAATTATCCTATTTTTGGATTCTTGTACTCGAGTACCCAAGAGTTGATACTTTTATGACGATTACGAATGAAATTGAGGTAAGTGTGGAAGATGTGATTAGGTCATATTTATATGAATTGTTTCTGGATCAAAAGAATAGGTTATTATCTTGGATTGGCATTACTAATGATGTATTTGAATTTGTACCTGCAATTGAAGCAGTTTGTACTTTGACTAATTTGAGATGCTTGTGGATGAGGTAGTACAAGTGAACGTAGCCAAGGGAGGTCAAGGGTATGCAGGCCCTAATGAGCTTCATCTTGAGCCTAAAGTAGGGCAACCTGTGTCCCAGGGAGAGGTAGAATCAGTTGCTTCGATAATCACCTAGGTTAGAGACTCGAGAATGCAGGACATGGGTGTAGGTAACTGGGATGACAAGCCATTTCTTGTTCTACCACTGTATATGTGCTGCTAGTGACATGTCATTACTTAATGTGTATAGTATCTGCTTTGGTTTACGCATTTGGTTTTGATCAAGTTGATATGTAAAGTATCTTTGTAACCTGATGAATGAACTTGGAATGTTATAAGTGTACTAAGTGTATTTCCTTATCTTTGACGGTGTGATTTAAAACTGTCTTTCTTTTACTGCTATAGTCGATTTACTTTGCTTATGTACTATATAGCCTATCTTGACCAAAAAAAAAAGAGAGAGAGAAGGGTATGAAGGGAAGACGAAATCAAGGGATAAATGGGCTAGTCGGAGACGTGGGGGTAGGCAAGTACAAGAACTAAGAGAAACAAGAGACGCGATGGCAGAGCAGCAACAAGAACCAAGGGCTGAAGCAGGGGATCAAGTAGCAACGGCAATATAACAAATGACTAATATCTTAGCGCAATTGGTAGAGTAACAAGGTCGAGCCCTAGTGAATCAGCCTAGGAATCCTGAAAACGGAGAGGACAGGGCTCTAGAGCGTTTTCAAAAAGTTTGTTCCTCCTAAGTTCCTTGGAGGGCCTGATCCAAAGACGGCTGAGCATTGGTTGGAGGCTATGGTTAATATTTTTACGGCCTTGAATTATACGGAGGAAAGACAAGTGGCATTTGCTGTCTTTCAGTTTGAGGGACCCGCTCAGGCGTGGTGGAATGTTATCAGGGCAAAGTGGGAGAGAGAACATACGGCATGGACTTGGGTAAACTTTATGAGAGAGTTTAATGAGAAATACTTTCACCTCTGGTCCAAGAGAAGAGAGAGGATGATTTTATTAGGTTACGTCAGGGAACCTTAAGCGTAGTTGAATATGAAACCCAATTGATTAAATTGTCTAAGTTTGCTCCTGAACTAGTGGTTACGGAGCAAAGGAGGGTGAGACAGTTTATACAGGGTTGAATCTGGAGATCCAAGAAGTTTTAGCAGTTGCTCAAGTTAATACTTTTACTGAACTCTTGAGAAGGCCCAAAGGATTGAGAATGCAAAGGGACAGGTAAAAGCTTTCACGCACGCAAAAGGAGTGCACCTAGTATTATACATGGAGAACTTAGAGAAAATGCAACACTTTCCAAAGTAAAAAGAGCAAACCATTCACCCTATCCACCATGAACACTAGGAACTCTAGAAGAAGGTTCTACCAAGGGGAAGGTGAAGTGGAAAAAGGGCAACAGGAGGGAATTCCTGGAGAAGGCCAAAAGGTGGCTTCTCGTTTGACCTGTGGATACTGTGGGAAGACAAATCACACTGAGGATGATTGTTGGAGGAAGGGGCAAAAAGTGCTTAGTTTGTGGGGGTAACCGACCATCAAATTAGCAACTGCCCGAAGAAGGAGCCACGAGGGAATAGTGCTCAACAAGTGGATAGAACCAAATCTAGACAAGCTAATGAAAGAGGGAACCGATTAAAAGTCCAACACGGGTATATGCCTTAGACAAGCAACAAGCGCTGGAGTCATCCGAGGCAATGGAAGGTAGAAATTTCGAGGACGAAATTTTCTTAAAGGGGAGAAGTGTGAGGACCCGAAAATTCCTTTAGAATTTCCTCCCATTTTTGAAATATTAATTTATATTTCCTTCTATATTTCTTTACTTGACTATTTAACTATTTACTAGTCCTAAATTTCACAGTGATTTCATTAGTCGAGTCAAGAGTTTTACTTTTTACTTTTAAAGTTAGGGTAAGTTAGGGTTTTGGTGCATTTTGGTAGTGTGATCGATTGGTGAGGTATGTGCATTAATTTGGTGGATAAGAGCGGGTATTAAGTAAGAGGAAGTATGTGGTTAAAAAGTGCTAAGAGTAAGTTAGTGAATTATAAGTTTAAAACAAAAGTACAAGAGAGTTAAGAAAGTAGGCTGGAATCGACTTCGCGCCGTTTGTACCGGTCGAAGGCACCACTTGACCAATACTTTCTTACCCTAATCTTCTGATTTTTCTTTCATTTATCCTTCCCTAATAATTATCCTAGTGTGGCCGAAATTTTTGACCAAAGAAAAGGAATAGACATTTCTCCTCTTATTGCCAATTGTCAACAAGCCCACAAAGTTTGACTAAGACTTGACCAAGACTAAGCTATCATTCCATCACCATTTTTCCTTCATTTCTTCCTTGTCTTGGCCGAATTTTTGAAGGAGAAAAAGAGAGATATTTTGGTCAATAAATGGACATTATTTCTTGCCTTCACAAGTGTCAATCAACTACCTAACTTTGGACCAAGACTTTGACTAAGATTAGTCTTGTCTTTACTTTGGAGTAAGCTTCCATTTCACCACAAAACTCAAGCTTTCTTTCCTCTTGATGGCCGAACTATTGAGAGAGAAAAGGAGAGAAAAGAAACCAATTTCTAACCTTGATTTCTTGCTCAATCCATGAGAAATCCAAACACTAACCCTAATCCATACCGATTAATCTTGAGTTAAGCTTGGAGGGAAGCTTTTGGTGGAGTTACTTGGGGAAGAAAGCTCTTGAGTTGCTTGTTATCTTGGGGTTTTGAGCTAAAATTTCTAGAAAACATCTCTTTTTACTTGTTCTTGAGATTTATGCAAGATATGTTATGATTGAAGTTGAAGGAAGGATGTTTATGGTAATTTCATGATTTTGCTAGGGTTTGGTGAAGTTGTTGCTAGGGTTTGGTTAATTTCCAGCTTAGATATATGTTGCTTACCTTGTGAACTTGATTTTGGGCTGTCTTGTGGTGAGAATGAAGCTTGAAAATGGCCGGAAATTAGGGAAAATAAGGGGAAGTGCTGCTGAAAATTTTGCCGCAGGAGACCTTGAGCAATTTTGGGAAATCTGTTATATCTTGGTGTAGAAAAATCCAAATTGAGTTCCATTTGTTTTCATTGGAAACTAGACTCATAGATCTTTTAACCGTGAAAAGTTTAGAATTTTTCTCAATTCCTCTGAATATCTGTGATTTTCCAAATTTGACTGAATTTCCATTCCTGTTCTGTCTTTCTACTAGATAAAGCAGCCGCTTGAGATTAGATTTGACTGACTTGTGGACAGAATCTTGCAAAGGTGTCTTATGAGAAATTGTAATTCTTTGAATCTATTTTCCAACGGTATAAAGTTTATGAATTTTTGACTTAAGAAGCTTGAGATATGATTTTTCCAATAGCGTTGCGTAAAACTGGGAAAATTCTATTTTCTTAAAACTGTCCTTACTTTCACTTCCAAACTTCAAGTTAGAGTTCTTGAACCAATTTGAGCTTGATTTTTCTTTTGGAATAATGTGATTTGACATAGTGGATCTCATGGCACTTTATAAATGTGATTTTAGGACGTGGAGGTGAGATCGGAAGTGCATATGAGGCGAACACTTGAACTTGTACCGTGATGAGTGTTCCTTGCATATGTATGCCTTTAAATGACTATGTGAAATGTTGTGAATGTTGTCGAATGTTAAATGCTGTCCAATGATTGTTAAATGGATTTTCGATGGGCGAGTGTGTACTTTATCGCACTCGACCCCAAGCCAAAGTGAATTTTCAATGATTGAATGCTACTTGTGCATGAATGTAAGCCTTTTGGCTGAACTGGGCCCTTGCCCTTCGTTGCCAGTCAACTCGATCCAGAAGTGGACTCGGTCGGGCGGCTGGTGACCCTGGAACAATATTTGGTATACTCGAGTATTACCACGAAGTCTGGTAGAGAACTGACCAGTGAATTCAATGCAATGAAATCAATGAATGAATGACAATGAACACTAAAGGAGTTTTCACTGTTAAATATTTTCTAATGACGGAGGAATAAGGGAAATGGTCGGCGACTGAATGACTGAATGAATAGCTCCATGTGAGCACGTATCGTTCCAATGAATGAATGTTTATTTCTTGAATGACTGTTTATTATTGTGCAAAGTGTTCCAACTATTAAATGCCATACTTCCATGGTTTTCTCTACCTGCTTGCTTGTTTGGGAACCTCACTCAGCTTTTAGCTCATTCCGTTAGTTTGTTTTCCTTACAGGAATGGAGGCCGGAACAAGTAGGCATGAACTAGGGTGGATAACTTTTATGTACTTGTACTTTTGTAGATGAGACATATTTGGACTCTTTGGAAATGTAATCCAATGCTTTACTCTTGGATTGTAAATTAAGTTTGAATTGTTGGTTGGAAATGGAACTTTTATGTCAATTTCGAGGCATGAACGGCTATTTCAAGAGCGTTAGTGAGGGAGTCCTGGCGATAGTTGGGCAGACAGTCCGCCAAACCCTTTGGTACGCTCTAGGGGGAGGTGGGGTCGTCACAGGTGGTATCAGAGCTATTTCGCGTGGTCTCTGCGTGGTGTGAGCTTGGGGCAAGTGGTGTTATGCTCCCGATTACGTGAAAAGCGTAAAGGATTAGATGCTCTTCTTGAGCGTAAGCTGTGAATCATGAATGTTATAGGCATAAAACCCTTATTATGATACTTGGAGAAGATAGATATATATGTTAGGTTGGAATATCTAATATAGGTGATTTACTCTTGGGATTGGCTAGCTCGAGTTGTGAATTATCCTATTTTTGGATTCTTGTACTCGAGTACCCAAGAGTTGATACTTTTATGACGATTACGAATGAAATTGAGGTAAGTGTGGAAGATGCGATTAGGTCATATTTATATGAATTGTTTCTGGATCAAAAGAATAGGTTATTAACTTGGATTGGCATTACTAATGATGTATTTAAATTTGTACCTGCAATTGAAGCGGTTTGTACTTTGACTAATTTGAGATGCTTGTGGATAAGGTAGTACAAGTGAAGGTAGCCGAGGGAGGTCAAGGGTATGCAGGCCCTAATGAACTTCATCTTGAGCCTAAAGTAGGGCAACCTGTGTCCCAGGGAGAGGTAGAATCAGTTGCTTCGATAATCACCTAGGTTAGAGACTCAAAGAATGCAGGACGCAGGTGTAGGTAACTGGGATGACAAGTGTGACGCCCCCACATCTCCCAAGGTCGAACCCAAGGGTATCCGCAGAACGCCTGCCCAACTCTCGCCGGGACTCACTACAGTCCATAATTCAAAACTAGAAATACTTCAAATATTTTCAATATACATTGAAAGAACTCCAAAACACAATTAGTTAACCTTCAAGCTTAATACAACTTAAAAGAATATGTACTACAATCGTCTGCCATAATACAACTTAAAGTTTCCAAAAGAAACAATTTAGTACTATTCGCGAGTACTCTCGGTCTTGAACCCTGTTAAGGAAAACAAAAGCGTGGAATGAGCTAAACAGCCCGTGACGTTCCAAAATACACGAGCAGTTCTAATAAATCAAGTAAATTGAGCATAACGCACATACGGTTCAAGGTTTGCACATTGGCACATTAGAATGAAACAGTTATCATTGTACAGAAATAAACACACATTGAAAGGATATGGTGTTCACTTGGAACGATTTCAATCCACTTCACCTTATATAACTCTAGTGATCCCCTTGGTTTGTCTGGCCATCACCTTATCCCTCCAGTGGTAATACTCGAGTATACCGAAACGGTGGCCCAGGGTTCCAACCTACTCGACCGAGCCCAGTCCTGGCTCGAGCAGGTTAGTAACTAAGGGCAAGATCCAGTTCAGTTTAGAACTTACAACATGCGCAAGTAATCAAGTAAATCGTTAACGGTAGAAATTTACGGTTAAACGGTAGAAATTTATCATTTTAGTAGGTTGAGTGAGATAAAGTACACACTCGCCTTAAAACGGTGGACAGTTACATAGGAGCAATTATAGGGTACACTTAACACTTAAGTACACAATAACTATGAAGTAAACATGTAGCAAAACTATTCAAGTCACGTACACCTATAAGGAACACTCACCAATTCAAAACAGGGACTAAGTGCTCAAACAAGCGTTTAGGCGTCCGCTTCGAGATCCTCTTGAAGGTCCCCTTGAGCACCTGAGCAAATAATAATTGGCTATCACACACTATCACTTATAAACCCCTTGTCAACCACGAAGATTGTACACTTGTACAATACCAAGAAAATGTCATGAAAGAGAGCCTTAATTACTCGAAAATCGAGACTCAAAAGAGGGGTATAATAACACAACAAAAACTAATTTCCTCCATGAAATCAAGCTTAAAATGGTCAATCAATATTAAAGGATAGGGAAGAGTTTCCAAAAACTCATTTCCCATCGAGTCGGAAAATTTCAGTTTTGCACGTCAAATTTAGAAAAATCAGAACTTGCACCCAACAGGTCCAAAATTGGAAAATTTTATACCATTGGAATCTTGGTTCGTAGTACTAAAAGTTCCTAGAAGACACTTTTCCAGGATTCTAAACGGAAAGACATTCAAATTTCAGCTCAATGTGGCTGATCTGAACAAGCAAGACAGTTTCGGTCATGTTTTTCGGCAAACTTTGGAAATTTGGTAAAATTCACAGAAAGTGAACTAGCCTCTGAAATTTGTAACACAATAATAATTTCAATCAAGGTTTCAAAAAAAACAAACGGAACTAAATTTGGAGTTTTGAACGCCAAAATATAGCAGATCAAAGTTGGCCAAAATTGAAGACAGTTCGGTAAAGTTTCCAGATTTCAAGAACAAACTTTGGCACATCATTTGGGTATCGAAATGGTATTAAAATAACACCAATTTTGGTACAATAAAACTTACATATGAGGAATACTCCCCTATCAAATTTCAAGCAAAAAATCACGTCGGAAGGTAGTTAACAAAACTACCAAAGTTCAAGAAATTTGCAAAGCAAATCTGTCTTCTTGTTTTCTTTCCCTTTTCAAACACTTTGCACCATGAAATCAGTCCCCATTTTGGTTCATTTGTGAAACCAAGGTCCAAGAAACATTTCATAAGCAATTGGTAGTGGGTTGACATCACAATCTCAAATTAAAACATTTCACAAACAACTAAACCAGTCGGCCAGCAAAAAGAGAAAGATTTCCAGATTTCCAGCTTTATCGCACTTTCAAAATCAGGCCATAACTCACTCAATACAACATGAAATTGAGAATGGTTGGTGGCGTTGGAAACTAGATTCAAAACTATACATTTCATCAGAACAAGTAGTTCTCAAAATAAGTTTACAAGTGAGAGAAAATAGAGCCACAAGATGTAGCTTCTACCTTTCTCTCGGACAGACTAGCAGAACAGGACAGCAAATTTTGCCGAATCACTACGGTTCACTCATTTCGAACTAGAAGGTGAATTTTATACCATTGGAAAGCTACAAATGTATAGTTTGAAATTTCACAAATGGTACTCAATTTTGACTTTTATACAAAGAGATATGTTCGATCAAAGTGGTACTGTTCAGACTGCCACAACACATTTTCCAGGTTTCTTCACATTTCGACAATTCAAGTTTTGCTCAACCAATTCAAATGATTTTTGGTAGACACTTTCTACACACAATATACAACATATATCAACCAATTTCACATCCAAACAACCAACAAAAATTCGAAATTCAGGCAAGATAAAAGCAGGATAGATTCGGCCAGCTTACTCCCTCTCACGGTTTTCTCTCTTTCTTGTTCCTCTTCTAGTTTCTTCTAGTAGAACTCATCACAAACACACTAAAACACACATAAACATCATGTCAGCCCTCATTTAACCAAGGTGGGAGTTCATAGAGCCCACTTCAACCAGCCAAATCCAAACAACAACAACAAAAAGGAAGCTACAAGCTTCAAAACCAAGAAATGAAACAAGAAAGTAAAAGCTTTGGTGGAGGTGTTTATACCTTCAAAACTCAAGATGAAACCTTAGATGAAACCAGAAATTTTTAGCCGAAACTCTCCAAGAAAAGTCCTCAAGATTGCTCCTTACTCCTAGATGAAGTGTTACTCCAAGTTATTTGCGATTTGGTGGAGGTTTGGTGAGTGAAATCAAGCTAAACAAATGGAGTTTTTCCTTCCCTTTTTCTTTCTTGTTGGTCTGGCCGAAAATGAGGGAGTGAGGAGAGAGAGATGAGGGTTTGTTTGTCTGATGAAACTTGGAGGGAAAGAATGAAATAGTAGCCATAAGTGTTGGGCAAAAAGTCAACTCTTGATAGTGCCCAATTGGGGTTTTGTACTACCACTTTCTCTCGAGTTTGATTCACTTGTGCACTAAACCTCCAATGTAACTCCTTTAACACTATAATTATTCACTCTTAGTAGTCTAGTATTAAATCCTCAAATCTCTAATTAGTCGTGCGGTGTGACTTTCGAGAAATTTTCGACGCGCGCGCGGTAAAAGTTTACTTTAAACTCACTCACATCTAATCTCTCAATTAACTTTTCTCAGTCTACTATTAATCATTCTTAATTTTCCAAGACTAATGTACTATCGGATCGAATTTACCTCGGAAAACGTGTATTCGCTATTTCTCGCTAAACGAACCGTAGAAAAATTAAATTTGCTAACTAAACGTTTTAAAATTATAAAAGGGACATTTTTGCATACAAATGAACTTAGAACGGATGAACTAAATTATCTGGGGTAAACAGGTGAATAAATAATTAAATAAGCCAGTAAAATAAAATAAAATAAGAAAAATTTTGGGTCCTCACAACAAGCCATTTCTTGTTCTACCACTGTATGTATGCTGCTAGTG
Source organism: Coffea humblotiana (assembly GCA_023065735.1). Classification (NCBI taxonomy): domain Eukaryota; kingdom Viridiplantae; phylum Streptophyta; class Magnoliopsida; order Gentianales; family Rubiaceae; genus Coffea; species Coffea humblotiana. The sequence continues at coordinate 15,160,306 of CM041217.1, forward strand.
ACGTGTCAATACTAATGTGTATAGTATCTGCTTTGGTTTACGCATTTGGTTTTGATCAAGTTGATATGTAAAGTATCTTTGTAACTTGATGAATGAACTTGGAATGCTATAAGTGTACTAAGTGCATTTCCTTATCCTTCCAATGAATGAATGTTTATTTCTTGCATGACTGTTTATTATTGTGCAAAGTGTTCCAACTGTTAAAAGCCCATACTTCCATGGTTTTCTCTACCTGCTTGCATGTTTGGGAACCTCACTGAGCTTTTAGCTCATTCCGTTAGTTTGTTTCCTTACAAGAATGGAGGCCGGAGCAAGTAGGCATGAACTAGGGTGGATAACTTTTATCTACTTGTACTTTTGTAGATTAGACATATTTGGACTCTTTGAAAATGTAATCCTATGCTTTACTCTTGGATTGTAAATTAAGTTTAAATTGTTGGTTGGAAATGGAATTTTTATGTTAATTTCGAGACTTGAACGGCTATTTCAAGAACGTTAGTGAGGGAGTCCTGGCGAGAGTTGAGCAGGCGGTCCGCCAAACCCTTGGGTACGCCCTAGGGGGAGGTGGGGTCGTCACAGTATTGATATTTAATTTTGGGGTATAAAATTGTGATTTTTTATGAACCGGGTCTCTTTTTCCTGATTGAAAACAAAATTAGCTAAAGATGAAGAATGTGAAGGCAACTCATATTTCAGATTTTCAAGCCTTTTTTCGAAAACTTCATTCATATGAGATACTTGAGAACTTTGAGTTTTGACAGCAGTATCTATATGATCAATTTTTCCTTTTACCTCAGTCACATTCTTATGGATGGAAGTAAGAGCAGTATTTTGAACCAAAGAATACTCAGTTTGCCAATTCAGAATTTCATTCAGTTTGACTGGATCTGACCGTTTCTCCTGTAGGGAGAACTGTGGGATGAGTATTCCTGTTCTGATTCTGTTATATCAGAACTTTTTGAATCTTCTTCCAACTGGTCATAAGTTGAGATGTATGGTACTGATTCAACATGTAGTTCTTGTAACATAGATGATAAAGGATTATCATAGACTCTTGGTAGTTTCTTCTGCTGTTTTTTCCTATTCAAGAGCAAATGGTAAGAGTCATCTATTTATATAAGATATTGTGACCTTTCAAGAAAGTCACAAACACTTGACCTTTCAAAAAGCAAATAGTAAAATGACTCTTGGTGAAAGGTTATAGGCAACCTTTCAAACGACCTTTGAGAAAAGTAAAGGTTACAATAAAAGGTTACAATCAACCTTTTGGAAAAGTAAAGGACACACATAATTACAGACAACTTTCTTATTGCTGGGGCCTACTATTGATGTGACTTGTCCCTTGATTAGATACAACAAATATTCATTATCTGGGGTATCCGAGGGAGTGGTATCTAGATCAGTGATGTTGTATAACTCAATGTGATATTCATGTACTCTTCTGTTTCTTCTTTTGTTATCTTGCCTTTTGCTTCTGATCTTTCTTTATGAACATAGGAAGATGAGGGACCGGTGTCTGATTGACTTGTCTCATATGGATCCTAGGAATCTTGCATAACAGTGTCATTCATTGCATCTTGATATTGTCTTTTGGCCTTTTGAACTCTAGTCCAGTGAGGATGACTAGTCTAATAGTTCCATGAACCATAATGTCCTGGCTAAATTTCTGGTGGAGTGCATCTGTTTTCCTGGAATATGTATCTCTGTGCTTCTTCATATTCATCTTCAAGGTCTAAATAGTATAAGACTTTTCTTTATAAATAATTGCACTTGGGAGAGAGTGGAATTGGTTATTGATCAAATGGTTGGGTCTATGAAAATGAAAGATAACATGATTGGGGTTTGTTGAGAATAATCCAGACCAAAAAGTTAATGGCCTAAACCATTGCAAAAAAACTTGAAGGTTCGGATTTAAAGGTTGGTTAAAGAATGGACTTTGAAATTCCATTAAAATATGATATTGATGGCATAAGCACCAAAAATACCATAGTAGTGGTTTTGGAAAATCATGAGGGTTGGCTATGAAGATCTGACAGAATGGGTATCCAGGATTTGTTCCAAAGGGATTTAAAATTGATCCGCCATATGAACTAAACACTTCTAATTCATATTGGTTTCGGATTCTTTCTATGTCTTCTTTTTCCCAAGGATGAGGAATTTCATGGATGTCTGGAGGTTCTGAACACATAGGTGTAAACATGAAACAGGTTGGAATTTCTTTTGGGGTAGAGCTTCTTTGGTTGGCTCTTTTCTTGAAAAGAAATCAGCTACAATATTCTTTTTCCTTTGATATGTTAACATCAAAGGAGTATTGAGAGAACCAAGCTGACCAACGGAGTAGTTGAGGATGAGGGATGGTTTTTTTGTTTGAAGTGCAGCATTTTAGGAAATGATCCCATATCCATTTCAACCAAGAAATGATGAGAAATTAGAAAGAAAGAGAATTTTTTAATTCCATTTCTTACTGCAAGAATTTCCTTGAAGGTGGAATGATAATGTTGCTCTGAAGCCTTGAATTTTCTACTTGCGGATCCACAGCAATGCTTTTGTGTGAGAACCCGTAAATTTTCTTTATTTCTAGGCTTTAAATTATTTATTTGCACCCGTTTTCCACATTTTCTTTATTTTATAAATTTTCTGGACATTTTTATGAGTAAATAGGGTTTTAAAAAATATTTTTCTAGTATAGGTCAATTTACGAGATTTTTGGAGTGAATAGTGGACGTGGGACGCCGCTAGTGCGTTAAGTGAGAGAAATTCGACCGATTAGGTCAAGTTTGCGTACAGGGATTAAATTACTAGGTGTTAGTAGGTAATTAGAGGTTACCTAGATGAATTAACCATGGTGAGACAGATGATAGGAATGAAGTTAAAAAGGTGCCACGTGTCGCGGCGGGATTGGTCAAGACTTGCCTAACTTTTATCACCTTTACCAAAAGCTAATTTTGACCCAATTCTTTCCCATTTTCACCCCTCTTGGCCGAACTTCATAGAGAGAAAAGAAGAAAGAGTTTCAACTTTTGATCTTCCATTTCTTGCTTAATCTTACAAATTAAACCACTTGAATCTCAAGTACTCCATAAAAACTACTTGCATAGAAGGATTGAAGCTCTTGGTGGAGTTGTTTTGGGGACTAAGGCCTTAAGCTACCACCTTTGTTGAGGATTTGAGGTACCATTGCTTGGAAACTTGACTTTTACTACTCTTAATGTCAAATTAGTGGCCTATGGTGGATTAGTAGTTAGATTTATGGATGAATTTATGGTTTTAATTGAAAGTTGAGTAAATTTCTGATTTATTGGGAATTTTTCTGTTTTATATAATAAATGTTAGTTAGCCTTAGATTGAAGGTTTAGTATTGAGCCAATTGGAGCTCTTGTATGTGAATTGTGATTAATTGTGGAAAATTTCAGCTTTGAACAAAAATTTCAGTTTTAGGGTTTTGGAAATTGGGGCTTTTCTATAATTGATGATTGGAATGGCAATTGGCTTGGGAATGAAGGTTATTGAGTAGCCTATGAGTGAATTGTAGTAATTGTGGTTGAATTGGATGGGATTTGATGTTTGTTTGTAGGATGGAAAAAGCTGGAATTTAAGGGAAGTGCTGTCAAAATTTCCGCAGGAATTCCTGAGCAGTCTCGGGAAATCTGTTATAACTCGATGTAGGAATATCGGAATTAAGTTCCGTTTGTTGCGTTTTAAACTAGACTCCCAGGGCTACAAACCGTGAAAATTTCAGACTCTAGTTCTGTCTGTGTGATTTATGTTGATTTTCCAAAGTTGACTGAAATTACATACCTGTTCTGTCTTTGACTGGACGATGCTGCGACTTAAGGCTAGAATTTAACTAACTTGTGATTCGAATCTTGTAAACATGTCTTCTAAGTAATTGTACCCCTTTGAGTGTATTTTCCAACGGTACAAATTTTATCAATTTTGGACTTAAGACTTGTGAGATATGATTTTTCCAATGAGGGTGCGCAAAACTGGAAAATCCTGTTTTCCTAGAATTATTCTTACTTTCCTTTTACCTCTTAGGTTTGAGAGTTTGTTACACCTTTAGCCTTAAAATCGAAGTATTTTCCATTTTTAAGCTATAATTGAACTTTACTTGCGTGAATCATGAAAGAGACGTTTGACTCGTATCCGAGTATCAATGGTAGTTTCTTGTTTCTTGTAGGTCGGGTTGGTGATCCCGGACAACCGTCGGGCGAGAAATTGTGATTTGCTTGCTTAAGTGGTGAGTGTACTATGCATGGCTTGTGTTTACTTGGTTGTGTACTTGGATCCTTGAATTGGATAACTGTGATTATGTGCTTGAGGCGAGAGTGTACTTTATCGCTCTCGTTCTCTTATGTGTATAATTGCTTACTGGATATGTGTGAATTGAACTGAATACTTGTGAATTGGATTCATGTCTGGCTTCATGTCGTTTGGGTATGAGCCCTACGACTTTACTGTGATAACTGAGCTCAAGCCTTAATGGCCGTTATCGAGTCGAGCCGGTAAGGGCCGGTCGATTAGGTAACGTGCCGTGAGGTACTGTGTGTCGAGTGGAGCATTTGCTCCTCGACTTGTGGGTATACTCGAGTATTACCCCAGATTACTATGAGGTGTTCGGGCCCGGTAGGGGAATGTAATGGTGGAAGGTATTGGGAGTAAAGTGGTGATCTACGGTCGTTACGTGTCCGTTGGACGTTGACGGAGTGTCAACGGGAAGTGATCAAGTGTCGCAAAAGGAAATTGGCTCCCGAGAGCCACCCGTATCCTTTCACTTGTGAAACTAGTTTGGTATTCTTCCTATGTGTGTTATTTGAGTATGATGAGCATGGCTATTGTGCGCTTGAATGCATGAATTTTAGTACCTCATTGGGCGAAAACTCACACTCGTACTTTTGTTTTCCTTATAGGGCATGTTATTGGGAACCATGAGTTTTGGTGAAACGAGTAGAGCTTATAGGCATTCTTTTGCATCTTGTATAGCTCCTCGACTTTTAGGAACCCTAATGTGGGACTTGAACATTTCATTTTGAATTGGAAAACCCTAGAGCGGGTTATGTGTATATATTTTCTCTATGTATATATGATGTACTTTCTTGGAAATTACTTGTCTATGCTTAATTAAAGTTTAGCCGTGTTTGGGACGCGTTCGTTCGGTTTTTTTTTTTTCGTTCTCGTTTTGCGCGCTTGTTGTCAACTTACTTGTTGGTATACCTCCCGAAAATGTTTATATTTGCGTGGTATGTGACCGTTAGCAGTCCTGGCGAGAGCTGGGCAGGCAGTTCGCTAACCCTTAGGGTACGCCCTAGGGGAGGTGGGGCTGTCACATTTTGTCCCTATTTGTCTTCTTCAAGTAATATGGCTCCCCAGTACTTATCACTTGCATCAGTCTGTAAAATCTTTTTTTCCATCAGAAGGAATGTACAGAGTTGGAAGATGGGAGTAATTCTTCCTTCAGATTTTGGACTGCACCGGGTTTGTGCTGGTCCCATGGGGGTGGTTTCTTCTTAAGCATTTTAGTCAAAGGACTAATATGCTTAGCAGCTTTTGGAATGAATTTTCGGACATAATTGACAACTCCAAGAATTGACAATCTTTTTCTTGAAAATCTGCAACTGATTGTCCAATATGTTGTTCAAGAGTGCACTGTCCTTCAGAAATTTTCATGCCAAGAAATTGAATTTTCTTGCTTTGCCAAAATCATTTCTTTTCAAGAAATCAATATACCATATTGCTTAACAATTTTATGAAAATCATTTAGCAATTTGATATGCTCTTCCCAAGTTTCAATGAAAAGAAGAATATTCATCAATGTACACAAGAGCAGTGTGAGAATAGGCTGAAAAATTTTAATCATGGCATTTTGGAAAAGTGACGGGGCCTGTCTTTAGACCAAAAGGCAATCACCTTCTACTGGAAGTGATGATTTGGAATGCAAAAAACTAGTCTTATGCTTATCTTCAGGATGAATTCCCAACTGCCAAAAACCAAATTTAAAATCAAACTTTGAAAACCATTTTGCTTTTGCAATTTGAGCAAACAAAGTAAATCTGTTGGGAATTGGAAACTTATCATCAAGTAGGAAAATATTGAGAGGTTGGTAATTAATTACCAGTCTCATTTTCCCTCTTACCTGCTCAGACCTTTTGTTGACATAAAAGGCTTGGCATGACCACTGAGAATCAGATTTCTCAATAAGACCAAAATTTCAAGAGTTCAACACATTCTTGTTCAGCTAGTTTAGAATCTTCAGGATTCATTCCCGAATAACTAGCTTTTGTGGGATTTATATCCTCATTCTTTTTGAAAGGAAGTCAGATATAAAAATCAGGATTTTCCCACAGTGGGTGATCATAATTTTGTAAAAAACTCTTGAAGATTTGAAGCACAAGACTCTTTGATAATCTGATCTTGGAAATCTTTGAGTTGCTCTTCTATGGGGAGCATTTCATCATCTTATACAACTTTGGGATTTGAATGAAACTTTTGAAAAACTTTTTAGACTTAATCCCAGTAGGTGTAACAAGATACTGGTTTGTTCTATAAAGATCAAACCCAAGAATAAGATCTTTTCCAGTAAAATTTGCTCCCAAAAACTTTGATTTGATTTGACAATCTGGGAGAAGTTTAATGTTGATGGGGATCTTTAGTTATGAATTTTGTTTTGAAAAAGCTCACCATTAGCTGCTTTAAAATCATTCCTATTTGAACTCCTCTTGAAGAACATTCTTCTAATTGTCCTAATGTCATGGTGGATAGTGCAGAAAGTCCGCTTTTCTTACTTTGGAGGGCATTACATTTTCCTTAGGTTCCTTAGGTGTACTAGTAGGTGTACTCCTTTTTCTTGCATGAAAAGTCTTCACTTGCGCCCTCGCAAATTCAATTCTTTGAGCTTTCTCAAGGGCTTCCATGAATGTATTAATTTGTGCAGCCACCAAAGCCTCCTGCATTTCTACATTTAACCCCTGTACAAATTGCCTCACCCTCCTTTGCTCCGTAGCTACCAATTCAGGAGCAAATTTGGATAGTTTAGTGAATTGTGTTTCATATTCAGCCACGCTTAGGTTTCCTTGACGTAACCTAATAAAATCATCCTCCCTTTTCTCTTGGACCAGAGGTGGAAAGTATTTCTCATTAAATTCTCTCATAAAGTTTACCCAAGTCTATGCCGTCTGTTCTCTCTCTCACTTTGCCCTGATAACATTCCACCATGCCCTAGCCGGTCCTTCAAATTGGAAGACGGCAAATGCCACTTGTCATTCCCCCGTATAATTCAAGGCGGCAAAAATATTAACCATAGTCTCCAACCAATGCTCAGCCGTCTCTGGATCAGGCCCTCCAAGGAATTTAGGAGGAACAAACTTTTGAAAACTCTCTAGAGCCCTGTCCTCTCCGTTTTCAGGGTTCCTTGGCTAATTCACTGGAGCTCGCCTTGTTGTTCTACCAATTGCGCCAAGATATTAGCCATTTGTTATATTGCCGTTGCTACTTGACCCCTTGCTTCGGCCCTTGGTTCTTGTTGCTGCTCCTGCCGCCGCGTCTCTTGTTTCTCTTGGTTCTTGTACTTGCCTACCGCCACGTCCACGGCTAACCCCACGTCCTCGACTAGCCCCTAGTCCTTGACTTTGTCTACCCTCCATACCCTTCTCTCTTTTTTTTTCAAAGTTTATGTTAGCACATAAACAAAATAAATCGACTATAATAGAAAAAGAAAGACATTTTTAAATCACACAGTCAAAGATAAGGAAATGCACTTTGTCGCACCCCATTTTTAAAAGAAAAATAACGAGTTTTAAGAAAATGGATTTTTGATTGATTTTTTGATTGAAAAAATGAACTTTTATTAGAAAACAAATAAAGAAAGAAATTTTGATTAACTTTTGATTTGAAAAATGAGTTTTTGATTTTTGATAATTAAAGAAAATGGTTTGATAATTAAAGAAAATGGGCCTAATGGGACTTAAAAGTGCGACGATTTTGACCCAAAATAATAGTTTAAAAAGGGTTTTTAATGAAAAATAGGAGTCGCCACTTGGTATTGAGTTAAGGTGTACCAAATCACCTAAAAATGAATTTTGGATAAAAAGTAGAAAAAACCCTTTTTAATCGACTCCAAATCTTCGAAAATCAGAGAGGAAAGATTCGGGAGTCACATTGGAAGAAAGGGAAGGCAAGGATAAAATTCAAGGCACCCTTTCAACCTAGCCAAGGCTAGTTGCGTGATTTAGTCAAAAGTTTTCCTAATTTAACCTAAAAATTTATCACATTTGGAAGTCACTATATGAATGCAAACCCTAGACTTAATGTATCGGGGTTAACATGTCTCTTCAAATTTTAGTTGGTGCAAATCACATTGATTACGATGACCAAAAGTAATTATTTGAAGAGGTCACAAATGTGCAAAATATGAGACTCTAAGAAAAGAAAAGAAAAATAATAATTATACAAATATACATGACCTAGAGGAATGCATTATAACGAGTGCGGGGGGCTAATACTCATGACTTCAATGTTCCCTTTAATAGAGGGAATACGAGTGTGCTAAGGCTAAGAAAGCCAAACTCGTCCATATCCCATATTCGAGGGGTATTTCCTAATCTAATCAAGCAAATGTACTAACATATCTCCAATTTTTCTTATATGCAATGCAAGTCTAATGTCATGTGTCACACATAGGGATGAGGAATATACATATAGGGGAAATATGGGATAAGGGATATATATATAAGGAAAATGTCATGCAAAATGATAAAAACCCTAAAAAGTGGAAATATGCATGAAAATGTAGTGATTGGTCACACAAAACATGATCTAACGCATGAACAATCCCTAAGGGTCTAACGTTGGACTAGCCCATGTCTATGAGTTCTCACTATCGTTGGACTAGTGGGAAAATGGGACAAAGGGCCACAACTAGCGTTGGACTAGTGTGGTGACGTCATACATTCATTAGAACTAAACAAGTCATATTAACCTAATAAAAGCAAGTAAACACATAACATCACATAAAAACACATAACACATAAACATGATATCTAGATGCAAGGCCCTAAGAAAGCGAGTAACACGAAACACATAAGCATGCAAAACACACAAAACAAATAAATCAAATAAAGACCTAACTATTACACTTGGAGCTCTAACTACAATCTAAAAGGGGGAAGGAATAAAAATCAAATAAATACCTAACTATTACATCTTGGCATTTAAATGCCCCTTAAATAATCAAAGATTAAATAAAAATAAATATACTAAATTAAAACAAATAATGTAACTAAATAAATAAAATAAAAACTTTCAAAAAGCATGCAATATCACACATAAGATCACATAGGAGCACATATGGTCAAATAAAATCAAAATAAAAGGAGTAGAGTGTACCTCCCTTGAATTGGTGACTTAGTGAAACAAAATTACTTATTTACCCTCCAAAACAATAAAATGGTCAAGGCATCACTTTAATTAACAAATAACCACATGAAATGGAAATAAACACTAAATTGAATCAAACAAATCATTCAAATGAAAGTAAACGACCCCTATTCAACAAATTGAAACAAGCAAGGACATAATTGAAACAATTAAAGAAGTTTGAGGGGTCAAATAAACCTACCAAAATCAAATGCTAAAACTCACAAAAATAAGTCAAAATCCACTTGCTAATCCCAAACACAAAATATTACCCAAATCTAGACTATTTTTGCAAAATCCAACAAACAATGAAAAATTAACTATCAATACTTAACTCTCATTATCCTAGATTCCAGAATTAATCTACCCAATGAACCACTAAACATAAAAAAAAAAAAGGAATGAAGTCAAAAAGGGCAAAACTGGTTCAATTGGAAAAGTTTTTGGGCCATAATATGATTAGATAAAAATCAAGGGATTAAAGTGTAGTTTATGAAAAGTTTTCATGCAAAGGGTCGAGGAAGCTTTCTTCTTCATCAGCTTCCTCTGCAACTTCGCAACTTTCTTGCTGGTTCATCAAAACGCAAGGGAGAAATCCAAACAAACAGCAATCTTTCAACCCAAAACAAACAGATATGCATTCTATCATCAAGACCCAACCCCATCCTCTGCATTCCCAAGAATTTTTCACGCAAGCATCGAACTTTATTCTAGCAATAAAAACACGATAATTCAACATCCAAATATGCGAAAAAATCAGAATAGGAACTAGCAATTCTTCTTATGCAAAACCCATGACACGGAAGGCGAAGGAAAGAAAAAAATGTAAGGTGATGGAAAACGACTCTAGTCAGGTTTTACCCACAGATTTTACTCAAAGTTTACTTACTGACGAAAAGCCAAATCATAACATCAAGCCATAGTTCAAGTTCTCCTCCAACAGATCCGCAAATGGAAACCAATACAAAAGGAAGAAAGCCGATAAAGAAACATGGTAGCAAAGATTTCAAGTTTCTGCAACTCCAATGTTATATGCAGGGAAAAGCGAAAAAGAAACTACCTTTTTTCTTTCTCTCCCTCAGCTCCGAAACCCTTTCCTCTTGCTTTCTGGTTTCCCCCGAGCCCGTAGCCTTTCCTTTTTCTTTTGTTCGCTTCCTTTTCTCCTTCCTTGTTTCTTTTCTTTCTGTTCAGCCAGTCTGGTTTTTCTTTTCTTTTTCTGCCCAGAAACCCTCCTTGTTCAGCCGTTACTCCTTCGATCTCTTGATCCCCTTTTCTTTTCCAATTTTTCCTTCCTTTTCTTGTTTGGATTTCTCAACCGAAACCACCTCCTGGCCCGAAGCTTTCCCTCTATCTCACTTTTTCTTTTTCCAGCTTTTCTCCAGCTTTTTCCTTCGTCAACCCTCCAAGCTCCCTTCTAGATTTCTTTTTCCATCCTTTAGCTTTTCTCTCTCGAAAACCTCTTCTCCCAATCTCTCTCTTGCTCTCTGTTTTTGCCCTACTATCTCTCACTCTCCCTTTTCTTTTCCTGATTTTTTTTCCGTAGCTCCCTCTACTCAACCGCCACTCCCTTTACTCTCTTGTTGCCCTCCTTACTTTCTACCTGTTTTGGCTTCGTTCTTATGCCTTTATATGGCACAAAAAAAACCTAAACCCTCTCAGCAATGGTATAGATGAAGCTGCCTTTTTTATGGCATTTGGGGAGCCATTTGATGGTTTTTATTCTGGAATATTCTAGTTAAGAATCATGGGGCGAGCTGGCAATGTTCTAGAGAGTGTGGAGAGAAAAGAAATGTAGAAAAATGGGTGGAAAAATGAACCAAAAATGCCGCTGCAATTTCCGCTTCTATACCATTTTCTGGTTTGCACCTTCGTACGAAGGAGAAGGAATAGCGCGTGTGGCTTCCATTTTTTTTTTTCAACTTAGGTAAACTAACAAAATTAATTTCTAATTGTAAATGCAATGCACAATTTTCATTTATCTTAAAAAAATTGAATAAAAAAGGATTAAAGACAAATTTTAAATTTTTTGATGAGAATTTTTCCTTTTCAAAATTTATTTTTTAAATTTTACAAAATCAAATTTAATTTCTTGTTGGTGAAGTCTCAGCGTCCGCCGCGCACCCTTCTGCCCCCATTCTTGACAAATCAAATTTAAAATTTAATTTCTTATTAGTGAAGTCTCAGTGTCCGCCGCGCACCCTTCTATCCCCCTTCTTGACAAAATCAAATTTAATTTTTTTGTTGGTGAAGTTTCAGCGTCCGCCGCGCACTCTTCTATCACCCTTCTTGACAAATCACTTGTTGGGCTTGAGTTGTATCCCACCAATCTCGGCAGCCTTGGGTTGTATTCCACTGACCGTTTTATTGTGTTGGATTTGGGATTTCGGCAGGTTTGGGTTGTATCCCACTGACCGTTTTATCGTGTTGGATTTGCAACCTCGGCAGGACCGGGTTTTATCTCGCTGACCGTATTTATCTTGATTGGACTTGGGTTTTATCCCACTAATCTTGGCAGGACCGGGTTTTATCCCGCTGACCTTTTCATGTTTCAATTCAAGGTAGAATAACTACAGGTAAGTATTTGGTGTCTACGTCTTTGTCTCAAGTTTCTTCGAAACTCAGACAAAGAGGGGCAAGCTGTAGAAACCAAATTTTTAATTTTAATTTTAATTTTATTATTTATTATTTATCATGCATTATTATTTATTTTATTTATTTGATTAAATGATAGTAGTGTTCATTTTTACTTCTTTTTATAAATTAAGTTCATAATTTTAATTTTTTAAAGATATTTTTACATTAAAATTTTGAAAAGGAAAAATTCTCACCAAAAAATTTAAAATTTGTCTTTAATCCTTTTTTATTCAATTTCTTTAAGATAAATGAAAATTGTGCATTGCATTTACAATTAGAAATTAATTTTGTTAGTTTACCTAAGTTGAAAAAAAAATGGAAGCCACACGTGCTTTTTCTTCTCTTTCGTACGAAGGAGCAAACCAGAAAATGGCATAGAAGCGAAAATTGCAGCGGCATTTTTGGTTCATTTTTCCACCCATTTTTCTACATTTCTTTCTCTCCAAACTCTCTAGAACATTGCCAGCTCACCGCATGATTTTTAACTGGAATATTCTAGAATAAAAACCATCAAACGGCTCCCCAAATGCCATAAAAAGGCAGCTTCATCTATACCATTGCTGAGAGGGTTTAGGTTTTTTTTTGTGCCATATAAAGGCATAAGAATGAAGCCAAAACAAGTAGAAAGTAAGGGGGGCAACAAGAGAGTAAAGGGGTGGCGGCTGAGTAGAGGCAGCTACGGAAAAAAAATCAGGAAAAGAAAAGGAAGAGTGGGAGATAGTAGGGCAAAAACGGAGAGCAAGAGAGAGATTGGGAGAAGAGGTTTTTCGGGAGAGAAAAGCTAAAGGATGGAAAAGAAATCTGGAAGGGAGCTTGGAGGGTTGACGAAGGAAAAAGCTGGAGAAAAACTCGAAAAAAAAAGAGAGAGATAGAGGGAAAGCTTCGGGCCAGGGGGTGGTTTCGGTTGAGAAAACCAAACAAGAAAAGGAAGGAAAAATTGGAAAAGAAAAGGGGATCAAGATATCGAAGGAGTAACAGCTGAACAAGGAAGGTTTCTGGGCAGAAAAAAAAAGAAAAACCAGACGGGCTGAATAGAAAGAAAAGAAACAAGGAAGGAGAAAAGGAAGCGAACAAAAGAAAAAGGAAAGGCTACGGGCTCGGGGGAAACCAGAAAGCAAGAGGAAAGGGTTTCGGAGCTGAGGGAGAGAAAGAAAAAAAAGGTAGTTTCTTTTTCGCTTTTCCCTGCATATAACATTGGAGTTGCATCAGAAAACTTGAAATCTTTGCTACCATGTTTCTTTATCGGCTTTCTTCCTTTTGTATTGGTTTCCATTTGCAGATCTGTTGGAGGAGAACTTGAACTATGGCTTGATGTTATGATTTGGCTTTTCGTCAATAAGTAAACTTTGAGTAAAATCCGTGGGTAAAACCTGACTAGAGTCGTTTTCCATCAGCCTTACATTTTTTTCTTTCCTTCGCCTTCCGTGTGGTTTTGCGTAAGAGAATTGCTGGTTCCTATTCTGATTTTTTCGCATATTTGGATGTTGAATTATCGTATTTTTATTGCCAGAATAAAGTTCGATGCTTGCGTGAATCTTGGTTCCCTCTGTTTGACATGAAACCCAGAAATCTGTAGGAATTCATGATTGTCTCTTTCGGTTTCTTTTATGCATGATCTGGAGTGAAAAATTCTTGGGAATGCAGAGGATGGGGTTGGGTCTTGATGATAGAATGCATATCTGTTTGTTTTGGGTTGAAAGATTGCTATTTGTTTGGATTTCTCCCTTGCGTTTTGATGAACCAGCAAGAAAGTTGCAAAGTTGCAGAGGAAACTGATGAAGAAGAAAACTTCCTCGACCCTTTGCATGAAAACTTTTCATAAACTACACTTTAATCCCTTGATTTTTATCTAATCATATTATGGCCCAAAAACTTCACCTTCTGAGTTGCAATGATTCCATGTAATTTGAAAGTTGTTGAATTTTGGTTTTCGTTCAACTTTTCCTTCCTTTTTTTTCTTCATTGGACACTCACTCACGTAGTGTTCAGGTTGGCCGCATTCAAAGTATTTATCAGTTTGCTTTTCATTGAACTCTTGCTTCCCTTTGTTTCTTGCATTGCTGAACTGATTTGGGAATGAGTTGTTGTTTCCTCCTTTTCTGAACCTTCGTTTGTTGAGGATTCTCTTGAAACTTTTTGTGATGAGAGTTAGATCACTGTCATCAACTTCCGCATCTTCTCCATCCAGGGAGGCAGAATCATCTTCATCTTGAGATGCCTTCAGAGCAATGCTCCTTCTTACTTTAGCATCCTCTTCATCTTGCACTTTGGACTTAAGCTTCAGCTCATAAGAGGTTAGAGAATTAATAAGAGATTCAATAGGCAAGGAATTTAGATTTCTAGCTTCTTCAATGGCAGTCATTTTACTCTCCCAATCCTTGGATAAAGCATTCAGAATTTTTCTATTTTTCTCACCTAGAGAGTATTCCTTTTCCAACACCTCTAAGTCCGTAATGAGGTCATTGAATCTACAATACATCTTATCAATGTTTTCATGAAGTTCCATCTTGAACGATTCATATTTGGTAACCAGAATAGACTTCTTTTGTTCTCTCACATTCTCACTCCCTTCATGGATTTCTCTAAGTTTGTCCCAGATTTCTTTAGCGGACTTACACCCTTTGACCCTAATGGATTCATTTGAATTTAAGGCACTATACAACACATTCATAGTTTTAGCATTCAAGGTAAGGTGAGTTCTGTCTTCACCAGTCAACTCATTTCTAGTTTTTTGGTCTCGGTCTATGAGTGATTTCGTCTATTATAGAGGTATCATATGGACCTTCATTGACAATGAACCATAGATCGATATCAATAGATTGTAAGAAAATGATCATTCTTTCCTTCCAACTCACATAATTGGATCCATTAAACATTAGGGGTCTAGTGACGGATTGTCCCTCAAAAACATTGCTCCAAAGCCGATTGAGCTTGTTGGTTGTCATTTTTACTCCAAAGCCGATTGAGCTTAATCTCTAGTAGACCAAACTCTGATACCAATTGTAAGGATTGAAAACAACCTAAGAGGGGGGTGAATTAGGTTATTTAAAAACTAATCAAGTTGTAAAGTCTTTTTCCTCAATTTGAAACTTACCATCTTTTCTAGATGACCACACAATGTAGCAATTAATGAGATATCAAGATTGCTTGTAAGTAGAAGAGAAAGGACAGTTTTGTATTTGCAATATAGTAAGCAGTAGAGAAAGGATAGCAAACCAGAATCACTTCCAAACTCCTCTTGAGCTTGGATACGCTTTGTAGAATAAGGTTCTTCAAGTTGATCAATTACAACCAATCTTTTTGTACAAAGAAAGGTTCACTTCCTCCTTGCCCCAAACCACACTTGGTCAAGTTAGGAAGTTTTACAATCACTCGGATAACCCTCACAAAGCTATACTATTGAAATAATTTTCTCACACAAGAAAAGCTTCTATGAAATTTACACAACTAAGAGTACAAATCTTCCTTGAAGAGTATTTTCTCACTAAAATCACTCTTGATATGATGTAATCTCAATGTGCAAAAGTTCTTCTGAAGTGGTTGACTTTATTCTATTTATATGAGACCAAAAAGTTCTTCAATTAATGCTTCCAACGGATAGAAGCAGCCGAAAAGTCAACTAGCCGTTGGTAGTGTCGGACGTCCGGTGGACCTATTTCTTGCGTCCGAACGCAGGCAGTGAGCTCAAGAAAATTTCTAAAATTATTTCGAACGTCCGGGTACCTTTAGTATATGCGTCCAAAGGTAGGAAGTGAAACTGAGAATTCTTCTTCAATTCTTTTCAAACGTCCGGTGCCTCCAAAGTTTTGCGTCCGAAGTGTCGCAATGTTTGTCGGACGTTCCGGTGCTCTGATGATGTGCATCCGATCGAAGACAGTGAGCTTAGAAGGGAATAACTTAATATCTTCGGACATCCGAGAGTGGAGTTCTTCATGCGTCCGAAGTTGAGCAATGATTGTCGGATGTCCGATCCAGTATTTTTGTGCGTCCGACAGCCGCTTCAGTATTTTTTGTGCTTAGTTTTGAACCTGTTTTTGCTCCATTTCTTAAAAGGTCTATTAAGAAAATATTAGTAACATCCATTTGTTTTGTAATCATCAAAAGCTACGGACCGAGATAAACAATCTCTCCCTTTTTGATGATAACAAAACAATGGATGGAGGAAAATAATTGAGGCAAAAACTCCCCCCTCAGAGTAATTTCCTCTTATGTAGAGATCACTGGACACTCCCCCTCAGAATGACTTCCCTTCACGTATAGATTACACTTATCACCAAATTGCATATCCATTTCTCCCCCTTTTTGTCATCATTAGATAAACCAGAAACTAGTATCCAACAACCAAAAACCAGTATCCAACAACCAGAAACCCAACATCATCAATATTATCAGCAATTATCAACAACCAGAAACCCGAAACCCAACAGTGATATCAACAATTATCACTGTCAGCTGTCAAGATCATCAACATTATGAATATCATCAATATTGGTAGTCAATATCAGAAATCAGAAACCAAATTGAATTAAGAGTTAACCAAATAAAGGATAATCCACAAAAGCAACATCATTCAGAATATAAAGATAACCAAATAGTTTTACAAACCAGCAGAGGAAAGGAAATAGAATCCTTAATACAGAGCACATGAAATGTTTAAAATGCAAAAGATACAAAAGTCTATTATGAACTACCATCCTAATCATGAAGTGCATTTGCCTAGAAGTGCCTAAATGGTGATTTTGGACGATCCAGGCCTCCTCCTTGTTAGGCAAAACTGAGCAGGATCCACTTCTTCCTCTTCAGTTTCCTTATCATCACCCTCTTCAATCTCCTCTTCAGTTGTTGGAGCCTTTCCCTTGTCTTATGGCTGAGAACTGGAAGCACGAAACTCTGGAGTGGTTTCAGTACGAGGATTTGCTCAGTTGGCTCAGTTCTAGGTTCCTTTTGGTTGTACATTCTCATTGTCTTGAGGAACAGGAGGCACAAGCAAATTCCTTTTGTCAATGAAGGTGGCTTGTTGGTCGGGTGACATGGTCATCATCAGACCATTTTCAAGGAGTAAGATGTGTTGTTTGAGATCCTCAAAGCAAAGAAATGACCTCAGAGTTAGATGAAGAGGGCTTAGTGGCTGACCTTCTAGGATGGATAGTAAAGGATGAGACATACATAAACTGATCTCGAGGAGTCCTAGGGGAGACAGGTGTTTCATGATGATTCTTTCTCCTAAACTCCAAAACAGTTTCCTTGTAGCACCATTTACCATTTACCATAAAAAAAACTTCAGATTTTTTCTTTCAAAATATGCCTTTGAAAAGACAGTGGATGTACTTTCTTTTGGTGACTTTGGCTAGTGAAGGGGAATTTTGGAAATGAGCAAGGATTGGGGTTAGAACTTTTTCATAGGAAAGTTTTCTACGAGCTATCAGTGCTGATTTTGAGTAAGAATTTGCACATAACAAAGCCGAAATCAATTCGAAATTTTTTTCAAAAAAATTAGTAAAACAGGTAAAGCTCCATTTTGTTGGCATCTGTCCTATGACCATCAGTAGGAACAACAGATTTGAAATTATAGAGAAGATGATCAAATTTTGAGGATGAGATCACTCCCAATCTTGCCTCAGCAGGAGTATTAAAATGAGTTGAAAATAAGTCATCAGTTTTGCAACATGAAAATGATGATACGCAGAAGAAGAATTCTTCATATGAGGAAAAGTTTACAATTTTTTCTTTAAAATCATCTTCAATTTTGGTTTTCTGAACAGTGTTGACTAATGTCAGGATTTCACTCCTATATCAACAGAATTGACACGTGAAACTAGATCAGTGGTGTGATCTACCCATTTCTTAAAGGTGGGTAAAGAATTGATGAAGTATGTCAGGGATAATAAGTGTTGGGAATAGTCAGAATATGAGTCCATTTTTGGAAAGCAAAAAGTTCAAGAACAGGTTCAAGGTCAAGCTTACGGAATTCAGAAGGGAGAATGGTTCTTTGAGTGATGAAACCCTTCTGTGAAATCCATTCGAACCTCTCCCTGGCATCATCATCAATGAACTTTGGTAGTGGGGTAGGTTCCTCTGCAATCTGAGTCTCAGGTTGCTCCCTGGCAGTTCGTTTCCTCTTTCCACTTCGTAGATCATGTACATCGGTCTGTCCACCAGACCTTGTTCTTGGTGACTTTCTGGTGGAAGTCTCAGTGGCTTGCTGATTCTCAGCATTTTGGTCAGCAGTCTGCTGTTCCTCAATTTGCTCAACAGAAGGATCAGCAGTTTGCCTTTCCTTAGTTTGAGCAGTCCCCTTCTTTTTAGCAGACCGTTTCCCTTTTTACTATGAGGTTCAGTCCCTTTTCTGGGTGATTTCGTGACGGATGCGTCAACATTAGTAGGCTGCTCCAGTTCCTCTTCACTATCACTGACAGGAGGCAATGCAGTTTGCTCAGCGGAAGTAGTTTGCCGTTCCTCTGAATGTTTCTTTTGGGCCGAACCTTTCCCTTTTCCACCATGTTTTTTTGTTCCTCTCTTTGGAGATTTGGTGGTGGATGGCTCAACAATGTCAATGTCTTCATCCCTCAACTTGAACCTTGTGGTGCGTCGGCACTGACAGACCCTCCTCTAATTCTTCATGATGAGATGCAGGATGTTTATGTTGCAGAGTACGATGCAAATGTATGAGAGAAACTTAGAGTGCGAATGGACTACAACAAATGCTTGACTCGTCCAAAGAGAGTAAATTTTGAGTGGTTAGGGTTACGAGAATTAGAAAGTTAGTTGAGGAAATGAACGGGCAAAAGGAATGTAATGGTTTGGACAAAACAATTTCTCGAAACTTGTTCAGAAGAGAGATGAATTTTGAATTTGAAATTGGGAGAAGATGAAGAGTTGCGTCCGAGACAACGGTAGGAAAAATGAACTGACTGAAGGAAGGGACTGTCTTATAAGACGCAATTTTTGAGTGTCGGACGGCCGAAAAGTGAAGCGTCCGACACAACCGTCCGAAACAGAACTTTCTGGAAAAGTGATCAAGAACACTGTCGGACGTCCGTTCTAACGCATCGGACGTCCGATAAAGAGTGACCAGAGAATTTTTAGAATATTTTTTCTGAAACGCCCAATTTTGTTCTCAAAAACACAAATTGATCCAGTGGTAAGGCTTTTGTGAGAATATCAGCAATTTGATCTTTTGAGCAGATATATTGAACACGAATTTCACTCTTTTGGACAAGATCGCGAATGAAATGATACTTTATGTCTATATGTTTTGTCTAGAATGTTGAATGGAATTTTTTGTCAAATTTATGGCACTAGTGTTATCACAATACATAGGCACACAGTCATACATTAATCCAAAATCATTCAATGTGTTTTTCATCCACAATAATTGAGCACAACAAGCTCCGCGGCAATATATTCCGCTTCGGTTGTAGACAAGGAAATAGCATTTTGTTTCTTACTAAACCAAGACACTAAGCAATTACCAAGAAAGTGACATGTTCCAGTTGTACTTTTTCTATCTATCCTACAACCGCCAAAATCAGCATCTGAAAAATCATATAAAGGGAACTCATGACATTTAGGATACCAAAGACCGTAATTCAAGTTCCTTTTAGATATCTAAGAATTCTTTTCACTGCATTTAAGTGAGATTCCTTTGGACAAGATTGAAAACGAGCACACAAGCAAACAAGCAAACACAATATCAGGTCTACTTGCAGTTAAGTAAAGCAAACTACCAATCATACCTCTATACTTCTTTTCATCAACTTTTATACCTTCTTCATCCTTGTCAAGCTTGGTAGATGTGCACATAGGTGTTCCAACTTGTTTTGAATTTTCCATTCCAAATCTTTTGAGCAGCTCCTTGGTGTATTTAGCTTGATTAATGAATGTTCCCTCTCGGGTTTGAATCACTTGGAGCCCAAGGAAGAAATTTAATTCTCCCATCATACTCATCTCAAACTCTTTTTGCATAATTGTGAAAAATCCTTGCACAAGCCCTCATTAGTAGCACCAAATATAATATCATCCACATAGATTTGCACAATTAAAAGATCACTTGAACTTTGTTTAGTGAAAAGAGTGGTATCTACAATCCTCTTTTAAAACCATTT
The DNA here is from genome assembly GCA_023065735.1 of Coffea humblotiana. Lineage (NCBI taxonomy): Eukaryota > Viridiplantae > Streptophyta > Magnoliopsida > Gentianales > Rubiaceae > Coffea > Coffea humblotiana. The sequence goes on from CM041217.1 coordinate 15,180,456, forward strand.
TCAACCAAAAAATCACTTAAACGTTCATACCATACTCTTGGAGCTTGTTTTAATCCATACAAACTTTTGAGAGTTTGAACACATGATTTGGATAAATCTCATTTTCAAAATCGGGAGGTTGGTCAACATATACTTCTTGATCAATAAAGCCATTTAAGAAAGCACTTTTAACATCCATTTGAAATAGTTTGAAATTCTTGAAACATGCAAAGCCAAAAACATTCTAATTGATTCTAGTCTGGCTACGGGTGCAAATGTTTCATCAAAATCTATTCTTCTTCTTGACATACCCCTTCGCTACAAGTCTAGCCTTATTCCTTACTACTTCACCTTTGTCATTCATTTTGTTTCTAAATACCCATTTTGTGCCAATGATAGGATGATCTTGAGGTCTTTCAACTAATGTCCAAACCTTGTTCCTTTCAAATTGATTTAGTTCCTCTTCCATAGCTAAAATCCAGTTTTCATCTTTCAAGGCATCAACAACATTTTTGGGTTCAAATGTGAGACTAATGCAAAATTATCCATCAATTGTTTAGAGGAGGAACGAGTTCTGACCTTCTCGGATGGATCACCAATGATGATTCTTAGGATGTTTTGAACAAATTTTCAAACTCTTGGAAGATCGTTAGGTGTACCAACATCCCTGTCATTATCTTCCAGTGCTGGACTAACTTGAGAACCATCTTCCTTTGAATCATTTTCTGGTGAAGCACTGTCTTGATCATTAATTGTGAGCTTCTTTAGTTCTTCTTGAACACCTGCATCATCATTTCACCACAACTTTTGGAAATATCACCATTAGATTCATCAAAAGTGACATGTATAGCTTCCTCTATAACGAGAGTCCTTCGATTATAGACTCTAAAACCTCTTTTATTTTCACAATAACCCAAGAAGATTCCTTCATCAGATTTTTTATCAAACTTTCCAAGATGTTCCTTGATGTTTAAAATGAAGCATTTGCAACCAAAAACTTTGAAGTATCCAACAATAGGCTTTTTATCAAACATTAACTCATAAGAGGTTTTGTTTAAAATTGGTCTCAAGAGAACTCTATTCATAGTATAGCAAGCTGTATTTATGGTTTCAGCCCAAAAATATTTTGGCAAGTTGCATTCACTTAACATGGTTCTTGCTGCCTCTTGAAGAGTTCTATTCTTTCTTTCAACAACTCCATTTTGTTGAGGAGTTCTTGCAATTGAAAATTCATGTGTAATTCCATTGTTATCACAAAATTCTGGAAAGCCACAAAAACAAAATTCCTGAGCCATTGTCCACTTCTGATTGATGATTTTCAACCCAATCAGATTTTGAACTTTTGCAAATAATGAAACAAAATTTTTTGAAGGCATCATCTTTGTGTGCAAGAAACATCACCCAAGTGTATCTAGAAATAATTGTCAACAACAACAAAGCAATATCTTTTGCCACCTAAGCTAGCAGTTTGTGTAGGACCAAATAAACAAGATGTAAAAGTTCCAAAGGTTTTGTGGTAGACAACACATTTCTTGGGGTTAAAAGAAACTTTGACTTTTTTTCCAAATTGACAAGCATCACAGATTTTGTTCTTTTCAAACTTAATTTTTGGCAAACCTCTAACAAGTTCCTTTTTGGAAATCTCTTTTAGCAAATTCATGTTGAAATGACAAAGCCTTCTATGCATAATCAAGGGTTTTCGTTTGCTAATTTAAGACATTTAAATTTGGAAGAATCAACATTTTCAAGACAACTACATAAACGTCATTTTATTCTTATTCCTTTGAAAATAGTATTAAGTTTGAGTCAGAATAAGACATTCATGCGCTTTTTGAATAACACTAACAATTTCTATCACACATTGACTAACACTTAACAAGTTATAGCTCAAATTAATCAACTAAAAGAACATTGTGAACAAAGGTTTGACCATTCTTACCAACATTACAATTCCAACAGTTTTGGCTTTATTATTATCTCCAAAAGTTACATTTCCGCTTGATTTTGGGCTTGAACTTGATGAATTGTGAGGATCTCCAGTCATATGTCTTGAACATCCACTATCTATGAACCATTTTGATTCCTTAAACAATATTCACCAAATTCACCTACACAAGAGTTCACAAGATAATATATGGTATCCTTTACTTTTTGGCTCCTTGAGAGTTAGCATTATGTCTAACTATCCACATGCATTTCATCCATTTCAATTTTTTTTTTAACATAGCAGTTACTCATCATGTAACCAATTTGACAACAAAAACTGCACATAGTCAGTGAATTACTTGCATGGACAGGTTTAACAATCTGATTTGTCTTCTCTTGTAAATGATAAATTCGGTGAGTTGGAGTTCAATCTTTTTTCATGCATGCTAAAGAGAGGTTTTGGTTCATTCCTTTGAAACTAGTTTTGTTTCTTGTGTTGAAGCACATCATTAAGGTCATCCATTCTCCTTTAAGTTTCCCTTGTTTCGTTTTGAACAATTCACAAAACTTTGTTTTTTCTATCCAGTTCAATATGCAATCAGTCTCAATTCTTTTTAGGTTATCATTTTCAACTTTCAGATTCTTGTTTTGGTCGAAAAAAGTTTGCATGTCTTGAATAGAAAATTGATCTTTTGTTTTAGTTCCTTGTTTCTAACATAGGATTCTTTCAAACTATTATGCAGTCTCCATAAATGATTAACATCATCATCAGATTCATCATCACTATCAGTGGAGAGTTACAAGTAGTTACCTCATCATCACCAACGGCAATGAAAGCCATTTGGGCAAATTCCTCTTCTTCTTCGATTTCACCTTCTGAGTTGGCAATCATTCCATGTAATTTGAAAAGTTGTTGAATTTTGGTTTTCGTTCAACCTTTCTTCGTTCAAACCTTTCCTTCCTTCTTTTTGCTTCATTGGACACTCACTCATGTAGTGTCCAGGTTGGCCGCATTCAAAGCATTTATCAGTTTTACTTTTATTGAACTCTTGTTTCCATTTGTTTACTTGCATTGCTGAACTAATTTGGGAATGAGTTGCTGTTTCCCTCCTTTCTGAACCTTTGTTTGTTGAGGATTCTCTTGAAGCTTTTTGTGATGAGAGCTAGATCACTGTCATCAACTTCCGCATCTTCTCCATCCAGGGAGGTAGAATCACCTTCATCTTGAGATGCCTTCAGAGCAATGCTCCTTCTTACTTCAGCTCATAAGAGGTTAGAGAATTAATAAAAGATTCAATAGGCAAGGAATTTAGATTTCTTGCTTCTTCAATGGCAGTCACTTTACTCTCCCAATCCTTGGATAAACCATTCAGAATTTTTCTGTTTTTCTCACCTAGAGAGTATTCCTTTTCCAGCACCTCTAAATCCTTAATGAGGTCATTGAATCTACAATACATCTCATCAATGTTTTCATGAGGTTCCATTTTGAACGATTCATACTTGGTAACCATAATAGACTTATTTTGTTCTCTCACATTCTCACTCCCTTCATGGATTTCTCTAAGTTTGTCCCAGATTTCTTTAGCGGACTTATACCCTTTGACCCTAATGGATTCATTTGAATTTAAGGCACTATACAACACATTCATAGCTTTAGCATTCAAGGTAAGGTGAGTTCTGACTTCACCAGTCAACTCATTTCTAGTTTTTGGTCTCGATTTATGAGTGATTTCATCTATTATAGAGGCATCATATGGACCTTCATTGACAATGAACCATAGCTCGATATCAATAGATTGCAAGAAAATGATCATTCTTTCCTTCCAACTCACATAATTGGATCCATTAAACATTGGGGGTCTAGTGACGGATTGTCCCCTCAAAAAACATGGCATTGTTGGTTGTCATTTTTACTCCAAAACCGATTGAGCTTAATCTCTAGGAGACCAAGCTCTAATACCCAATTGTAAGGATCGAAAACAACCTAAGAGGGGGGGTGAATTAGGTTATTTAAAAACTAATCAAGTTGTAAGACTCTTTTTCCTCAATTTGAAACTTACCCTATTTTCTAGATGACCACACAATGTAGCAATTAATGAGAGATCAAGATTGCTTGTGAGTAGAAGAGAAAAACAGTTTGTATTTGCAATATAGTAAGCAGTAGAGAAAGGATAGCAAACCAGAATCACTTCCAAACCTCCTCTTGAGATTGGATACGCTTTATAGAACAAGTTTTTTCAAGTTGATCAATTACAACCAATCTTTGTGTACAAAGGAAGGATCACTTCCTCCTTGCCTCAAGTCACACTTGGTCAAACTCGGAAGTTTTACTATCATTCGGATAATCCTCACAAAGTTACACTATTGAAGTAATTTTCTCACACAAGAAAAGCTTCTATGAAATTACACAACTAAGAGTACAAATCTTCCTTGAAGAGTATTTTCTCACTAAAATCACTCTTGATATGATGTGATTTCAACGAGCAAAAAGTTCTTCTGAAGTGGTTGACTTTGTTCTATTTATATGAGACCAAAAAGTTCTTCAATTAATGCTTCCAACGGATAGAAGGTAGCCGAAAAGCAACTATCCGTTGGTAGTGTCGGACGTCCGGTGGACCTATTTCTTGCGTCCGAACGCAGGCAGTGAGCTCAAGAAAATTCTCAAATTATTTCGGACGTCCGGTACCTTTAGTATATGCGTCCAAAGGTAGGGAGTGAAACTGAGAATTCTTCTTCAATTCTTTTCGAACGTCCGGGTGCCTCCAAAGTTTTGCGTCCGAAGTGTCGCAATGTTTGTCGGACGTCCGGTGCTCTGATGATGTGCGTCCGATCGAAGTCAGTGAGCTTAGAAGGAATAACTTAATATCTTCGGACGTCCGAGAGTGGAGTTCTTCATGCGTCCGAAGTTGCCCAATGATTGTCGGACGTCCGATCCAGTATTTTTGTGCGTCCGACAGCCGCTTCAGTATTCTTTGTGCTTAGTTTTTGAACCTGTTTTACTCCATTTCTGAAAAGGTCTATTAAGAAAATATTAGTAACATCCATTTGTTTTGTAATCATCAAAAACTACGGACTGAGATAAACAGGGCCCCCAAATGTAATAGTTAGGGATTTATTTGCTTTATTTGCCTTGTGTGCCTTGCATGCTTGTGTGTTACGTGTTACTCGCTTTCCTAGGGCATTGCATCTAGATATTATGCTTATGTGTTATGTGTTTTATGTGATTTATATGTTTATTTGCTTTATTATGTTTTGCATGATTTATTTGATTATATTAAATGTGTGACGTCACCACACTAGTCCAACGTTAGTTGTGGCCCCTTTCCCGATTCCACACTAGTCCAACGCTAGATGTGGCCCTTTGTTCCGATTTTCCACTAGTCCAACGCTAGTGAGGACTCATAGATGTGGACTAGTCCAACGCTAGACCCTTAAGGACCATCCACGCGTTAGAACATGTTTGTGTGACAATCACTACACTTTTATGCATATTTGTTACTTTTTAGGGTTTTATCATTTTTGCATGACATTTCCCTTGTATACAAATCCCTTATCCCATATTTCCCCTATATACACCCCTTATCTCATATTTCCCTCTATATAACCCCATGTGTGACACATGACATTAGACTTGCATTTCATATAAGAAAATTAGAGAGAGGCTAGTACACTTGTTTGATTAGATTAGGAAATACCCTCGAATATGGGATATGGACAAGTTTGACTTTCTAATCTTAGCACGCTTGTATTCCCTCAATAAAAGGAAAATTGAAGTCACGAGTCTTAACTCCCCGCACCCGTTATGATGCATTCCTTTAGATCATGTGTATTTGTATATTATTATTTTCTTTTCATTTTTTAGAGTCTCATATTTTTGCACATTCGTGACCTCTTCAAATAATTACTTTTGGGCATCGTAATTAATGCAATTTGCACCAATTAAAATTCAAAGAGACATGTTGACCCCGATACATTATGTCTAGGGTTTGCATTCATATAGTACGTCCAAATGTGATAAATTTTTAGGTTGAAAATAAGAAAATCTTTGACTAAATCACGCCAACTAGCCTTGGTTAGGTTGAAAGGGTATCTTGGATTTTATCCTTACCTTCTCTTTCTTCAAATGTGACTCCCGAACACTTTTCTCTGATTTTCGAAGATTTGGAGTCGTTTAAAAAGGGTTTTCTCCACTTTTTTTTAAAGTTTCATTTTTAGGTGACTTGATATACCTTAATTCAATACCAAGTGGTTACTCCTATTTTTTATTAAAAACCCTTTTTAAACTATATTTTGGGTCAAAATCGTCGCACTTTAAGTCCCATTTAGGCCCATTTTTCTTTATTTATTTTCTTTTTAAATCAAAAATTCATTTTTAATCAAAAATTAATCAAAACTCATTTCTCAAATAAAAATTAATCAAGATTCATTCCTTTATTAAAAATTCATTTTTTACTCAAAATAAATAAAAAATCCATTTTATGAAACACCGTAATTTTTATTTTAAAAATGGGGCGCGATAGCTTGGCGACTCCACTGGGTGAAGTCTTAAAAAATCACCAAAAACTTTTCCAATGGGTGGAAAGACACGTTAATGGGTTGGAAGACCCGGTCCTGCCGAGGTTGGAAGACACGTTAGTGGATTGGACCCAATGCTAACGGTGAAAGAAGCCACGTTAATGGGTTAAACTCGATGCTAACGGATATAAGAGACACGTTAGTGAGATAAACTCGATGCTAACGGTGAAAGAAAAGACACGTTAATGGGTTAAACCCGATGCTAACGGTGATAGAAAAACAAAACACACGTTAGTGAGATAAACTCGATGCTAACGGTGATAGAAAAACGAAACACACGTTAGTGAGATAAACTCGATGCTAACGGTGATAGAAAAACACACGTTAGTGAGATAAACTCGATACTAAAGGTGATAGAGAAAAACACGTTAGTGGGTTGGACCCGATGCTAATGGTGAAAGAAAAACACGTTAGTGAGATAAATTCGATGCTAACGGCCAAAAGAAAAACACACGTTAGTGAGATAAACTCGATGCTAACGGTGATCGAAAAATAAAACACACGTTATCGCATGAAAAAAATTCTTGAATACTTACCTGAAATTTTTTTTTTTCAAAATTGCCCCAGTTTGAATCAATTTTTGTACAACCAATCATTTGCTTTGCATTGTGGCATTGTTGCTTCTCCTTAAGGCCTTGATTCACACCTCTTCTTCTATTTGAACCCTGAATGTTTAATTGTTGAGCGACATTCCATGACTTTATTACAAAAATAATTTTTCCCAATTTTGCTATGTGAAACAATCAAAATAACGCCACCACCATTCGATCCGTCCGGCTTTCGAGAAAAGTGTAAACATGAGTATTTTGATGTTTTTTTCCTCGATACTACAAAACCCGTCCTTGCACCGCAAATTGCATCCCGGTTGCCTTAACTTCCAATGCTAACTTAACATGAAAACTTATACATATGCACCTTTCGATAAATCGAGAAAATTGTCATTTGATAAAATCCAATGAGACAAATGAAACTATACAACACCCAAAGAATTTTTATACAAAAATGTCAAAAACCAAAGTAAAGCTAAAAATAACTATTGACTTGCATTGAAAGAAAAAGATGACTTTAGAGAAATGAATCACAAATCCAGCAATCTATGCTGATGACCAAAATACTTTGGCCTCTAACAAAGTGCCTCGTTTGAATCTTTGGATATCATCCGTCCGAAATTCAATGCCAGCAGAAAACCACAATGTGAAAAGAAATCCCAATGAACTGAGTCACCTTTGCTTTCTTTGTGTAACCCCTACCTTAGCGTCATTTCGGGTTTCCACCAAGATTACCCTCCATCCTTTTATTTTATTTTCTTCATTTTTCCTTTTTCTTTCCTCTTTTTTTTTTCTTTTTCTTTTTTCCTTTTCTCTTTTAAAGGCATCATTGTGAGGATTTGTAAAATTCCTTATATTTTTCTTGAATTCCCTTTAATTTGGAATTTAATGCTTTACAGTAGCTTTACTACACATTCACTTCCCCAATAGGTACAAATAATAATAGAACTAAGGGTTTCCTTTTTACTTTCATCGTTAAGATAAACTAAGATTTTTACGTCTTTTCGTAGTGTGAGTAATCGGTACCAGGTGTGTACGAAATTTAGTGATTAAGAGTGAGTTTTAGATGATATTAAAATGTGTGATTAGAAGTAATAATAATAAGTTAGTGAATTGTAAGTAAAAACCCTAGTACGTGCGAGTTAAGGAAAAACAGTGTGAATCGACGGGTACCGTTTGTTACCGAGTGAACACACCACTTGACCACCACTTTATTAACTTAATGTCATTGTTATTAGTGCATAAATATCAGCCCCTCATCAGCTCAAGATGGCCGAAAATATTTGACTAAGAAAAACCAAGGAAAAGAAAAAATTTTGTGAGATGATCTTGAGAGGACACTTGGAAGCCATCCAACCCTCTTTGACCCAAACTAAGACCAAGCTTCTTAACCTTTCTTGGAGCTCCATTTCTGCCTTCTAAGCTTCATTGTGGCCGAGACTTGAGGGAGGAAAAAGAGAGAAAGAAACCACTTCATTCAATCTTGATTTCTAGTTTAGTTGAGTGAAAACCGAAAATCTAAACCGATTAACCTCTTATTTGGGAACTTGGGAAGCTTGGTGCGCTAAAAGTTTGGAAGGAAAGGTTGAGGTTTCTGTTGAAAGCATCTTTGGCAAGGTATTAAGGCTTTTTTTCCATTTTCTTACCCTTAATCTTGTTTAAGTTTGTATAGCAACTTCTACTCTTGGCTAATGATGGTTATTTAAGTAGTTTTGATGGTTATGGTGGATTTTTGAGCTAGGGTTTGAGTTGTTCAGTTGTGTTTCTTGTTGATTATATAGCATATGATGTTAATAAACTTAGATAGGAAGTTGGAGTAGTGGTTCAAGACATGAATAAGAAGTTTATATCTTGAATGCATTAAATTCCAGTTTTAAGCATTGAACTGCCCTGCTTCTGACCAGCTTCATTCGTCCATGGTTAGAGGCCGAATTAGGTTTAGATCAAAACATGAACGTTGTAGGAAATGGTGTTATATAGGTGCCTGTAAAATTACAGCTCAATCGGAGCACTGTACCATGTGCAATGATGGAAATACCCCTGACTGCCAAATGTTCTTTTCCGCGGGCAGTTTTGAGATTTCACATGTTTGACTTCATTTTTCATTTTGATTCGTATCAATTCAGCCTTTAGCCAAAACATGAAGGTTTTAACCCTATGTTTCATCTTTCCAACACATCTGAAAACGCCTCAATCGGAATTGTATATCTTGAGTTATTGCCATTTAAATTCAGTACTGACAACCAGACTGACCATGAACTTCGGGTTCTGTAATTTGGAAATTCGACCTAGAGCAACTGTGAAATGGGTTGAGTTGTCTTCATGAAAGTTGTAACTCTTTGTCCTATCTTCGAAATGGTATAAAGTGTACCCCAATCCGATAAGTATAGCTTCGGTTGTGACCGAAACACTAAGGGACGTCAAACCTGTGATTTTGTTAATTGTCTTAAACATTAGTTCCGGTCCATTACTAGCATTGTTTTGTACTTGAATGACATTGAGCCTATTGAAAGGCTGTTGTGGTTAGATTATTTGTGTATGATTTTGTGGCTAAATTGCGAAAAAATAAGGAAGCCATAAATGGCTGGAAACTAGGTAAAAACAAATGGCGTGCTGCCCAAATTTGCACTCGAGAGCTAGGTAGATGTACGCGCGACTTGAGTAAGTATTTGAGAACGAATATCACTTGAATCATCTGGGATATTCAAGTCTTCTTTCATAAAGGTATATAAGTTAGAATTCGGCCGCAACTTGTACCCTTGGAAAAATTGAAATTTACGACTAATAGAAATACGTTTTCCTTGTTTCTTCGACTCAAATGGTATTTCAAAGTATAATTGCTTCAAAGTTTCGCAGTTTGAAGAGCAAGCAAGTGTTTTACGAATATTCTCTAAATGAGTTTTCAATTACGTGATTCTCGTTAAACGAAACGTTTAAGTTTCAAACCTTAGTTAATTTTCAAAACTCTTAAACAATGTTTTATCGTAGATTTGGACTCCAAACATGGAGTAATACCCGAACGTGACCCGTAAAGGAACTACATCTTTTGGTGAGTGCTTCCAAATACCTGATTGAACTTGACACTTGTGTTTAATACTTGACCAATGTGATTACATGATATATGAGTGGATTGATAGGGCAAGAGTGTACTTTTACCGCACTTGCCCTAATGTGATTTGTTCTTGTTCATTGATTTCAATTGAATTGATATGCATGCATATGAATTGTATCTTGTCTGGAATTCCAGAAACCCTGTGGCAAGTTAATCGAGTCGAGCTGGCAAGGGCCTGGTCAATTAGATAACGAACCCTAGGTAGTTAGTGTTGTCGAGTGGAGTGTTATCTCCTCGACTAATCGGTATACTCGAGTACTACCACCAGTGTTTATCTTGGAGTTCGGGCCTGGTAAGGGGTTTGGTTGGTGGACGGAAATTGGAGTTAAGTGGTGTACTACTAGACTAGTTACCTTACTTGAAAGTTGACGGAGTGTCAACTACTATATGATCAAGCTATGGTGGAACTGGTTTACAAAAACAATTGTATCCTTTTACGTGAAATACTGAATATGGAATGTTGGCTATACAAAGTGTATTGCTCATTTTCTTGACTTGTTATGCTCGCTATTTCACTATTATGATACATTTACTGTTAATTAATGGTCAATTTGCTATTTGGAACATCACTGAGCTTTAGCTCACTCCGTTAGTTTTGTTTTCCTTACAAGGGTACGAGCGAGGCGTGAGACTTGTAAAGACTAGCGTAGTCTAGTAGTTTTGAATTTTGTAATTGTACTCACGCTAGCACCCGACTAAGGTTGATTGTACTTGAATTGTAAACACTTTAAAAGTATTTTGGGTGTGTCGAAGCCTTGTATCTGGGTTTGAACATCAAATGTATATATTAAGTTTGAATTGTTGTGTTATTTATTATTCTATGGATGTAAGTTATTGTCTCGAGTTATGAGTGAGTGAGTCCTGGCGAGAGTTGGGCAGGCGACTCGCTAAACCCTAGGGTACGCCTTAGGGGAGGTGGGGTCGTCACAGTGGTATCAGAGCCTAGGTTTGAATTGATATTGGGTAGATTGAGTGATTTATACTTGATATTCCTGTTATATCTTGGTTATGATAGGCTAGGATTTTACACTTGAGAATAGACCGTTACCCTCGATTTATATGTCTAACTTGCTTACTTTTGCAATGTTACTTGTAATGTAGGTTATGGAGGGTAAAGATACGACTGGGATGCCGGGCCATCTCAGCCCGTACCTCCCGACCATGTGCACCTTGAGGGGCCTATCTGTCTTGTACTTTCTTATCAGGAGCACCCTGGTGGACCGTGTGTCGGTGGTCTCTGGCACGTAATATCCGACATTGCGACTGTTGGAAGACTTACTCCTATCCTGACGGGTAGTACTTGCAGTTGATGATGAGAGGAGACGATTGGGTAGCGCCAATCGTAGGTGTCAGACGGAGATCGAGCGCCTGCAGGCAGTCGTCCGAGTACAGGGGGCTAGGATCCGAGAGCTTGAGGCTTCGGTTCTTGAGGAGCAGGAGCGGACTAATGCCTTCAGAGAGCAGGCTCAGGCGGCTAATGGTCGCCTTGTTCGAGTAGTTGGAGACGTCAGAGACCGGACCGACCGTATTTTGACGAGTGCGGGGCCTTGGTGGAGGATGTGGCTCAGGACTTGGCCGAGGAGGGTCAAGGGCCTGCGGTCCCTAGTGATCCTGAGGAGGACCCGGAGGAGGAGCCGGTTGCACCTGCAGAGTCGGTTGGGTCGGCATCTAGCTAGACCTCTAGTTTAGGGTTGAGAGATTTTTGTGAGGTAGTAGGGACATAGTGGGATGACACGTCCCTTTTTTTTTTGAATTTGACGTGTTAAGGTGGATGTAAATAGGGTTTGTTTTGTTCTATGTCCCTTGGCTGGTATAAGCCTTTGACTTGACTAGGTTGGCATGTATAGTACTTTCTAACTTGTTATGTGACTTATTTTGCTAGTATATAAAGGAAATGTTTATTTTGAATGTGTTTTATTGTCTCTGTTTTATGATTTGGAAACGTTTTATTGAGCCATACCTTATTTTGTTTATTTATATAGTTGGTTAGTCAAGAATCATGGAAGGTAGAAGAAGTCAGGATCAGGGAGCTACTCAAGGGCGTGGCTCTAATCGTAGGCGTGGGGTAGACAGGCACATAGGAACTGGTGCAAGAACCGAGAGAGGAAAGAGGTGAAACAGTTGGACCGCAACCTGGACGAGCGGAAGGGGGGATCAGGTGGCAACTGTAATTCAACAGATGACCAATATCCTTGCTCGTTTAGTAGAGCAACAGGGTCAAGCCCCAGTGAATCAACCTAGAGATCCTGAAATGGGGCAAGATAGGGCTAGAAAGATTCCAAAAGTTCTCTCCTCCTAAATTCTTGGGAGGACCGGACCCTGAGGGAGCGGAGAGATGGTTAGAAACCATGATCAATATATTCGCCGCTTTAAACTATGCGGAGGATAGACAAGTGCAATTTGCTATTTTCAGTTTGAGGGTCCAGCCAGGGCTTGGTGGAATGTAGTTAGAGCTAAGTGGGAGAGAGAGGGAACCGCATGGACCTGGTTGAACTTTGTGCGGGAATTTAATGAAAAATATCTCCCACCTATCGTCCAGGAGAAGAGAGAGGACGATTTCATTAAACTCCGTCAGGGGACTTTAAGTGTATCCGAGTATGAGACCCAGTTTACGAAATTATCCAAATTTGCTCCCGAATTGATAGCTACGGAGCAAAGGCGGGTAAGGAGGTTTGTGCAGGGGCTCAATGTAGAGATACAGGAGGCCTTAGCGGCGGCCCAAATTAACACTTTTACGGAAGTTTTGGAGAAGGCCCAAAGAATAGAGATTGCCAGGGCACAAGTAAGAAATTTTCACGCAAAACGGAGAGGGGGCCTGGTGGACATCAGGGGGCACAGAGTGATCGAAACATGCCACCCTCTAAAGCCGGTCGTGGAGCTGGAGGTGGAAGATTTACGGGTACGTCGAGGGGAGGTACTCAGAGGGGAGGCCAAAGTGGAGAGTACAGGGGAGAGGTGTTTCCCAGGGAGGCAAACATCCGCTCCCCGAGTATCGTGTGGATATTGGGAAATCAAACCATACCGAGGATAACTGTTGGAGAAAAGCTCGAAGTGCTTAAGGTGTGGGAGTACAGAGCACCAGATTGCAAATTGCCCACTAATCAGCGATACTCAGTCGGCTGGCAAATCAAACCCGAAACCGACCAATGTAGGAGGACCAGGTCGAGGGTGCCAGCCAGAGTGTACTCTTGGACCAGCAATCGCTACCTGAGCCGACGGAGGTAGTGGAAGGTACGATTCCTGTTTTCCATCGTTTAGCCAAAATTTTGATAGACCCTGGTGCCACCCATTCTTTTGTTAGCCCCACCTTTATGCTTGGAATTGATGTGAAAGCTGAAAGGCTACCATATGACTTAGAAGTAAGAACACCTACAGGTAATCAAATTTTACTTGCGAATGAGGTGTATAGAAACTGCGATATATGGGTTGGTGAGCGAAAGTTAGTAGTTGACCTTATAAGTCTAGCCATTAAGGGGTACGATGTTATTCTAGGCATGGATTGGCTAGCTCATTATCATGCTCGGGTAGATTGTAGGATGAAGGTGGTCGAGTTTTGACCAGGTGAGGCAACTCTCAAAAATAGACGTGAGGGGTATGTTAGCCTCATCTGCTCTCATTTCGGGATAAGGGCTAGGAAATTGCTTAGTCATGGGGCACGGGGTTACCTAGCTTTTCTAGTTAACACCCAGGAGAAAAGATAAACTGAGATATGCCGGTAATCAATGAGTATCCGGATGTGTTCCCAGATGGTGTCATTGCCACCCGAAAGAGAAATTGAGTTTAAGGTGACCTAGCACCTGGAACTACTCCCATTTCAAAAACCCTTATCGAATGGCACCCGCTGAACTTAAGGAGTTAAAATTTCAATTGCAAGACCTGTTAGAGCGGGGATTCATACATGAGAGCGAATCACCGTGGGGCGCTCCAGTGCTATTTGTTAAAAAGAAGGACGGGAGTTTAAGATTATGCATTGATTATCGGGGATTGAATGCAGTAACTATTAAGAATAAATATCCTTTGCCCCACATCGACGAGTTGTTTGATCAATTACAAGGGGCTGTGGTGTTTCTAAGTTGGATCTTCGACAAGGGTATTATCAATTGAGAATTAGAAAGGAGGATGTGCCAAAAACGGCCTTTAACACTCGATATGGGCATTTCGAGTTTGCGGTAATGCCTTTTGGCTTAACCAATGCCCCAGCGGCATTCATGGATCTAATGCATCGAGTGTTTAAACCCTATTTGGACAAGTTCGTGGTGGTGTTTATTGACGATATCCTGGTGTATTCGAAGACAAGGGAGAGCATGAACAACACTTGAGAATAGTATTACAAACCCTAAGAGAGCACCAGTTGTTTGCTAAATTTAGCAAGTGTGAATTTTGGTTGAGAAAGTGGCGTTCCTAGGCCATATAATTTCAAAGGATGGACTTACTGTAGACCCGGCCAAAGTGGAAGCTGTAGCTAAATGGAAACGGCCGGAGAACCTACTGAGTGCGAAGTTTTTTGGGTCTAGCGGGGTACTACCGCCGGTTTATCAAGAATTTCTCGAGAATTGCGGGACCCCTAACTAACTTGACAAAGAAACAAGGAAAGTATATTTGGGATGCTAAGTGCGAGAATGGTTTCCAAGAACTTAAGAAGCAATTGACCATGGCTCCAGTGTTAGCTTTGCCCAACGGGAAGGATAGTATACGGTTTATACCGATGCTTCGAGAGAAGGGTTAGGGTGTGTTTTAATGCAAAATAAGAATGTGATTGCCTACGCATCTCGGAAGTTAAAATCTCATGAGCAAAACTATCCAACCCATGACTTAGAGCTTGCAGCTGTTGTGTTTGCTTTGAAGAAATGGCGGCATTATTTATACGGGGTAACATTTGAGGTATACACGGATCATAAGAGTCTTAAGTACTTATTTCTCAGAAAGCTGAATCTAAGACAACGTCGGTGGGTGGAGTTTTAGAAGACTATGATTGTACGATTAATTACCATCCAGGAAAGGCCAACGTCGTAGCAGATGCTCTAAGTCGAAAGGCTCAATTAGCAAGTTTAATGGTGGGAGAGTGGAGCTTGTTGGAGGATGTATGTGAATGGAACCCTCGTCTGGAGCCACGAAAGTTATTTTTGGAATATTGAGGTGAAATCGACACTGTTGGATCGGATCAAAGAGGGTCAAATGAAGAACCAACGGTGCAAAAGTGGGTGGAAAGTAAAGAAGGGAGAATTGCCTGATTTCAACCTAGGGCCTGATGGGGTTTTAAAGTTTCGAAATCGCGTTGTGGTACCTAAGAATGAAGAACTGAGAAGGAGATTTTGAGGAATCTCACCGTTCTAGGTATACGGTGCATCCAGGTAGTGGTAAAATGTACCAGGATCTCAAAAGTCTGTATTGGTGGGATAATATGAAGGCGGAGATTGCCCAATTTGTACAAAAGTGTCTTACATGCCAACAAGTGAAAGCTGAGCATCAAAAAACCGTCGGGTCTGTTACAGCCTTTAGAAGATCCCTGAATGGAGTGGGAGCACATAACGATGGATTTCGTATCAGGGTTACCACGAACTCAAAAAGGTCATGATACGATTTGGGTGATAGTAGACCGCTTAACTAAGACCGCACATTTCCTGCCAGTTAATATGAAATATTCTTTGGAGAAACTTGCCAAACTCTATATGAATGAAGTGGTGAGACTACATGGGGTACCAGTGAGTATCGTATCCGATAGAGACCCAGATTGTATCTCGATCTGGCATAAAACTGCAAGAGGCTCTAGGAACTAAGTTGAGCTATAGTACAACGTATCATCCTCAAACTGATGGACAATCTGAGAGGACCATTCAAAAATCTTGAGGATATACTGAGAGCCTGTATCGTAGATTTTGGAGGGAGTTGGAGCCAATATCTAACCCTGGTTGAGTTCGCGTATAACAATAGTTACCACTCGTCTATTCAAATGGCCCCATATGAAGCATTGTATGGACGAAGGTGTCGATCACCAATCCATTGGGATGAGGGTAGGAGAGAGGAAGATCATAGATCCGGCTACAATACCATGGGTTGAGGAAGCCTACGAAAGGGTAAAGGTGATTCGTCAGAGGCTTCAAACGGCCCAAAGCCGACAAAAGAGCTATGCCGATCATCGGAGGAAGGATTTGGAGTTTGAAATAGGAGACAAAGTGTTTCTTAGGGTTACTCCATTGAAAGGAAAGATTAAAGCAGGAAAAGGGAAAAAGTTGCAACCAAGATACATAGGGACCTTTCAGTATACTCTAGCGAATAGGAAAGGTGGCCTTACCGACTAGAATTACCAGCTAGTTTGTCTCGGATCCATGATGTTTTTTCATGTTTCTTTGCTTAAGAAATATCATCCGGATCCGACTCACATTTTACCACCATAAGATATTGAACTGGACGAGTCTTTAACCTATGAGGAACGACCTATTTGAGTACTGGATAAAAAGGTGAAGGACTTGAGGAACAAGCCAGATTCCACTAGTGAAGGTTCTATGGAAACACCATGAGGTGGAGAAAGCAACCTGGGGAGCCTAGAGAAGGACATGCAAGAAAAGTATCCAGACCTATTTACAACAAAAGATATGAATTTTGAGGTCGAAATTCTTTTAAGGGGAGAGAGTGTGAGGACTTGTAAAATCCCTTATATTTTTCTTCAATTCCCTTTAATTTTGGAATTTATTACTTTACAGTAGCTTACTACACATTCACTTCCCCAATAACTACAAATAATCATAGAACCAAGGGTTTCCTTTTTACTTTCATCATTAAGATAAACTAGAGTTTTCGTCTTTTCGTAGTGTGAATAATCGGTACGAAGTGTATACTAAATTTGGTGATTAAGAGTGACTTTTAGATGATATTAAATGTGTGATTAGAAGTAATAATAATAAGTTAGTGAATTGTAAGTAAAAACCCTAGTACGTGCGAGTTATGGAAAAACGGTGTGAACCGACGGGTACCGTTTGTTACCGAGTTGAACACACCACTTGACCACCACTTTATTAACTTAATCTCATTGTTATTAGTGCATAAATATCAGCCCCTCATCAGCTCAAGATGGCCGAAATATTTGACTAAGAAAAACCAAGGAAAAGAAAAAATTTTGTGAGATGATCTTGAGAGGACACTTGGAAGCCATCCAACCCTCTTTGACCCAAACTAAGACCAAGCTTCTTAACCTTTCTTGGAGCTTCATTTCTGCCTTCTAAACTTCATTGTGGCCGAGACTTGAGGGAGGAAAAAGAGAGAAAGAAAACCACTTCATTCAATCTTGATTTCTAGCTTAGTTGAGTGAAAACCGAAAATCTAAACCGATTAACCTCTTATTTGGGAACTTGGGAAGCTTGGTGTGCTAAAAGTTTGGAAGGAAAGGTTGAGGTTTCTGTTGAAAGCATCTTTGGCAAGGTATTAAGGCTTTTTTTCCATTTTCTTACCCTTAATCTTGTTTAAGTTTGTATAGCAACTTATACTCTTGGCTAATGATGGTTATTTAAGTAGTTTTGATGGTTGTGGTGGATTTTTGAGCTAGGGTTTGAGTTGTTCAGTTGTGTTTCTTGTTGATTATATAGCATATGATGTTAATAAGCTTAGATAGGAAGTTGGAGTAGTGGTTCAAGACATGAATAAGAAGTTTATACCTTGAATGCATTAAATCCCGCTTTAAGCATTGAACTGCCCTGCTTCTGACCAACTTCATTCGTTCATGTTAGAGGCCGAATTAGGCTTAGGTCAAAACATGAAAGTTTTAGGAAATGATGTTATATAGCTTCCTACAAAATTCCAAATCAATCGAAGTACTGTATCGTGTGAAATGACCGAAATACCCCTAACTGCCAAATGTTCTTTTCCGCGGCAGTTTTGAGATTTCACATGTTTGGCTTCATTTTTCACTTTGATCCGTATCAATTCAGCATTTGGCCAAAACATGAAAGGTTTAAATCTATGTTTAAGCTTTCCAATCATCTGAAAACGTAACAATCGGGATTGTGTAGCTTGAGTTATTTCCGTTTGAATTCAGTACTGACAACCAGACTGACCATGAACTTCTGGTTCTGTAATTTGCAAATTCGACCTAGATCAACTGTGAACTGGGTTGAGTTGTCTTCATAAAAGTTGTAACCCTTTATCCTATCTTCCAAACTGTATAAAGTTCACCCCAATCCGATAAGTATAGCTTCGGTTGTGACCGAAACGCTAAGGGACGTCAAACCTGTGATTTTGTTAATTGTCTTAAACATTAGTTTTGCTCCATTTACTAGCATTGTTTTGTACTTGAATGACATTGAGCCTATTGAAAGGCTATTGTGGTTAGATTATTTGTGTATGATTTTGGGGCTGAATTGAGAAAAATAAGGAAGCCATAAATGGCTGGAAACTAGGTAAAAACAAAGGGCGTGCTGCCCAAATTTGCACTCGAGGGTTAGGTAGATATACGCGCCACTTGAGTAAGAATTTGAGAACGAATATCACTTGAATCGTCTGGGATATTCAAGTCTTCTTTCATAAAGGTATATAAGTTAGAATTCGGCCGAAACTTGTACCCTTGGAAAAAAATGAAATTTACGACTAATAGAAATACGTTTTCCTCGTTTCTTCGACTCAAATGGTATTTCAAAATATAATTGCTTCAAAGTTTCGCAGATTGAAGAGCGAGCAAGAGTTTTACGAATATTCTCTAAATGAGTTTCAATTACGTGATTCTCGTTAAACGAAACGTTTAAGTTTCGAACCTTTGTTAATTTTCAAAGCTCTTAAACAATGTTTTATCGCAGATTTGGACTCCAAACACGGAGTAATACCCGAACGTAACCCGTAAAGGCACTACATCTTTTGGTGAGTGATTCCAAATACCTGATTGAACTTGACACTTGTGTTTAATACTTGACCAATGTATTACATGATATATGAGTGGATTGATAGGGCAAGAGTGTACTTTACTGCACTTGCCCTAATGTGATTTGTTCTTGTTCATTGATTTCAATTGAATTGATATGCATGCATATGAATTGTATCTTGTCTGGAATTCCAGAAACCCTGTGACTAGTTAATCGAGTCGAGCCGGCAAGGGTCTGGTCGATTAGATAACGAACCCTGGGTAGTTAGTGTTGTCGAGTGGAGTGTTATCTCCTCGACTAATCGGTATACTCGAGTACTATCACCAGTGTTTCGAGCCCGGTAAGGGGTTTGGTTGGTGGACGGAGATTGGAGTTAAGTGGTGTACTACTAGACTAGTTACCTTACTTGAAAGTTGACGGAGTGTCAACTACTATATGATCAAGCTATGGTGGAACTGGTTTATAAAAGTAATTGTATCCTTTTACGTGAAATACTGAATATGGAATGTTGGCTATACAAAGTGTATTGCTCATTTTCTTGACTTGTTATGCTCGCTATTTCACTATTATGATACATTTACTGTTAATTAATGGTCAATTTGCTATTTGGAACATCACTGAGATTTAGCTCACTTCGTTAGTTTTGTTTTCCTTACAAGGGTACGAGCGAGGCGTGAGACTTGTAAAGACTAGCGTAGTCTAGTAGTTTTGAATTTTGTAATTGTACTCAGGCTAGCACCTGACTAGGGTTGATTGTACTGGAATTGTAAACACTTTAAAGTATTTTGGTGTGTCGAAGCCTTGTATCTGGTTTGAACATCAATGTATATATTAAGTTTGAATTATTGTGTTATTTATTATTCTATGGATGTAAGTTATTGCCTCAAGTTATGAGTGAGTGAGTCCTGGCGAGAGTTGGGCAGGCGACTCGCTAAACCCTAGGGTACGCCTTAGGGAAGGTAGGGTCGTCACAATCCTTGCGGGTTTTCACATGATGAGCAGTATCAACCTTACACCTAATCAATTCAGAAATACATCTAAAAATTTCCTGGCATCAGTATATGAACATCATTTGCGAATTATTTAGCAAATTTCTTGACAGAGATATTGCAAAGAACAGAAGTCAGGACTTTCGGCTTTTGTAATGGGGTCTGGTGGGGTGCTTAGAAAAGTTAAGGATTGAAGGTGGATTTCAACAGTGATTTAAATGATCTGAGATCGCATTATTGCGCCAACCCTTTTTTTAGGGTTAAACCAAAACTTGCCCCAGTTTATTCTCAACTGAGGTTCTCTTCTCTTTCATTTTCCTTTTTTTCCGGCCTTTCTGCCATTCCTTTGAACTTTTCAACATTTGGCCCAGTTTATGCTTAACCGAGGTTTTTTCCTTTAATTTTCTTTCCTTTTGTTCCTTTATCACTTTTCACCTCTTGAGGCTTTTCTTTTCTCTTTTTTTTCAACTCAAACTTGCCCCAGAGTGGGGTTTGCGATCCTCAGATGTTGCCAAACGAAATAATTTATTCTGAAGGTTCAAAAGGGATAACTAGGGATAGAATGTTTAATTGGAAAGGAAGAAGGCCTGACTTTCATTCCGTTCCTTACACTAACTCTGAAAGGAAACCTTCATTAATGCGAAATTTCTTGCATGTATCTGAATTAATTGACTGAGGAAGACTCTTGTTCATCCATATCTATGAAACATAAGTGATTTTCCGGACAATACTCTTCCTTATTCTTTTCTTTTCCTTTTTTCTTCTTTTTCTTTTGTTTGTTTTGTTTTTTTACCACAAACCCTTTCCAATCTTACACCGACAACAGTTGCCTCAACATTTTGTCTCTTTTCCGAGTAGTCACGATTTGACCCTTTTATTGTAAGCACAGGTCGTTCCTTTTGACTACATTTGGTTGCTTCTCATCGAATAAAGATTATTGTTCTTGACACTGCTTTCCATCAGCCTCTTTTTTCTGCTTTTTATTCAAGTGACCACTAATTTTATTTCCTTCATCTTGATCCCCATTCGGTCTGAGTTCCTCCTTCGAATCTCTTTGAAGTATGTTCGGATACCTCCTCGCTATTCCTACATTCATGCGATATCGAGATTACAGCAATCAAATTCCGGAATGGTAATATCCAAAGGGTCAGGGGGTTTTATTTTGGACCATCTGAAAAGAATGTGTAAGTCACAGTACATATAAAACTGTACATTTCTTTTTTTTTTACATTTAAAAAAAAATCAAACTTAATATCATGTTACTTGCTAAACGAAACATGTCTTCAAAAGCCATTTGATTGAAACTATTTACAAAAAAGATAGTTAAATAAAAGACACACGCATGAATGATTTTTCATTAGCTTTAACCAAACAATTCCCCAAATTTATCGACACTTCCCTTCAAGAGGGAGGAATTTCACTAATTCAGCCCTTCTAAGATTTTCAAATTTTTTTCATTGGGGGTAAATGCCTCAAAGGTTGTGTGATGAGGTACTTGAGAGTCTGGGTAATTCTGACGCATTTGAATGCTGGTCGGGTTGACTTGGATGTTATAAGGGTAAGTATATGGAAAACTGGAAGTGAGGTAGGTGAAGGTCTCTTCGGGTATGTTTGCAAAGGACGGTGCAAAGGTAACTTGGGTATGGGATAGAAGAGGTGGTTGATTTGCAGTGTCTACTGGAGGTGTCGCGGTGGATCTATCAGATGATTCCGGATGTGCGCTCATGTTTACACGATTTCTTAAAGCTCGACTGCGAGATCGTGTGACGATGGGGCTTCTTCTGGTAGATATATTTGAAAAACACCTGACATTTTAGAAAACCCTATTTAGCATCATCTCTTGACTAGCTGTTGGCAAAGCAAGAAAAGAAAGAAAAAGAAAAAGACGCGAGTTAGTAAGAATTAAAGTAATTCGGATGCATGTCCTATTGGGGAGCCCTTTTTGTGCCAAGGGTAGGCCTAGAATGAGAATGTAATCCTCTAGGGTAGGCACATACAATACCTGATAAATCCGACCAACTTATTGAGTGAAAAATAATTTGAAAATTTTGGCCAATTGAAATGAGAAGAGACATTTGTCCTAAAAATGAGGACAAAGTCCGAATGGATTACTTGCTTTGATCGACACATAAAATGATGTGTGAAAGAGTCTACTCTTGAAAGGATTGTAATGTCTCGACTAGTTTATTCGGTGAACCTAAACGGGTCAAATAGATCGAATAAAATTGATGATTTATTCAAAAAATGACTGGATCACCCTAAAAATGGGAAAACTGGACAAATGGATTGAATGAAATGATGATTTATTCAAAAATGACTAGATCACCCTAAAAATGGATAAACTGGTCAAATGGCATTGATGACTTATTCAAAATTAACTGGATCGCTCTAAAATGGGTAACTGGTCAAATGAACTGAATGAAATTGATGATTTATTTAAAATCGACCGGATTGTCCTAAAATGAATAAATTGATAAAATGGATTGGATAAAATTTATGGTTTATTTCAAAATTGACTAAATTGTCCTAAAAATGAATAAATGGATTGAGTTAATGATTTATTCAAAAATGACTAAATTGTTCTAAAAGTAAATGAATTGATCAAATAGATGAAATGGAGTCAATAATTTATTCAAAAATGAGTAATTTGTTCAAAAATGACTGGACTGTCCTAAAAATGAATGAATTAAAAAATGGATTGGATGAAATTGATGGTTTATTTGAAAATCAATTGAATTGTCTACCCATTAGTAGTTTCAAAAAAAATCATTGCAATGCATTAGTCTATGAGCCTTCTAAAATCAAGATTTGGCCTCGATCTATTTATCGTCTTAACAATGCGGAATTATTTGTGAATTTCTTCAAATTAATGTCCTTTACGCAAGGGAATTTTACCAACTATATTAAAATGACCAAAAGATGATTATTAGATGCTCATATTCTAATGTGCAAAAATTGCTTTGCCGTCTTCGAAAAGATCAGATCCTACCTTACCTCGTGCACTACCCCTTTGGATGAAACAAAAAATATAGACGTGCAAGTTTCATTGGATTACATATCCGAGACACAAGGTGGCTTATTTCTAACGTGGGATTCCCTACATGGCATTCCCTCTAAGGTTTATGCGTGATGCCAATTTATCAAAACAATTAAATACACAATTTGAAATGAAACATGACCTAAGGAACACTTTATATGCCAGGGTGGGCTTAAAATGATGTGCACTTATCAACCTACAAATGCAATTCATTGGAATTTAAACGTGCAATAACCTATCTAAGAGGGTTGGTTCTAAAAGAGTATCATGCCAGAACTCTTATTTTCTAGTGTTTGTGGATGCAAAAGGCAAGAAAACAAGGAAATGTTAATTTAACACATAACACGTTGTAGCAATTAAATGATACAAAAAGCAATAGGAAAAATAAGGAAAGAGGGGTGGAATCCCTCCTCTCGTGCCTAATGTTCCTAGTTGGATAAGGTTGACTCTAACCTAGGTAATTTCTATCATGGATGCATGAGGTTTGGCTTATTAATGCATCTAGACTTGATCATGTGACGCCCCCACTTCTCCCTAAGGCGAACCAGAGGGTATCCACGGGGCGCCTGCCCAACTCTCGCCAAGACTCAAGACAAAACAATTCAAGCTTAACTATAAATAACCAACAATACAAGCCTAATGAGGAAAGTCGCTTCCATAACCAATATTCGATAGTACACCATGAGTACAAAATGCATCAATCATCCAAATCTTACATTCGATTCCCAAAAGTTACATCCAATCCCAATTTATACAAAAATCCCGAGTCTAACCAAGTACATTAAACCCTAACACAAAAGTACATCACAAGAGGGTTTTCTTCGAGTTCACTCCAATCCATTCCTGTTAAGGAAAACAAATCTAAAGGGTGAACAAAACGCTCGTGAGGCCAAAAAACACACATGCAAGCACATTGTCCAAACAACAATCCCATTTAACGAATAAAGCTGTAATATGCAAGAAATTAGCAATTCGAGCAATAATATGTAAATAGAAACAATTCAAGAATATAGGAGCTCTCAGGAGCTATTTTCCACTTGCGCGATCCGGAACCTCCACGAATTGACACTTCGTCAATCGGGTAGGCTTTGTCCGTAGAACTTCACTTATCATGTCCCCTTTCACCTTACATACCCCTGTATCGGGCCCGCCTGTCGTTTGTTTTGGGCGATACTGCTTCGAGTATGCCAAGCAAGACCTCTCACTAGGTCAAGCTTATTTTTCTCATGGTTCACCAAGGATCCCGACCAAGCCCATGCCGGCTCGAATCCAAGGTTAGCCAGTGAGAGTTGGGTGTCGAGGAGATTCACTCCAGCGACGTATGCAGTCATAACATACAAATTCATGTCATTCAAGCATTTGACATATCCAAGCATTTGATAATTTCAAGCATGAGTTATTCATTTCAAATGAGAACGAGTGCGATAAAGTACACACTCGACTCCATTTTCAAAATCTCAATTCATGGATAACAAGTAAGCATGTATCGAATGCATATAGTTTCAACTATTCATGCACTTGACACTCACCAAATAGTTCAGGTAGTATAGCACACTTGGGGTTCAGGCGTCCACCGTGGGATCCTCTTGAAGGTCCTCGTGAGTGCCTGAGCATTTAATAATGAACCACTACTTAGAAACCCCAATTATCACAAAAGGTTGCACACTTGTGCAATTTAGAGAAATCTTACGAAAATGAGTCTTAACTTGCTCAATTTCAAGGTTCAAAAGTGGTGTTTAGACACACAAGGAGAAACTAGTTTTCCTTCTTGAAAACAAGTCTAAAATGGTCAAGTAGTGTCGAAAGATAGGGAAGGGTCTCGAAAACTCACTTCCCTTCAAGTTTGGAAATTTTCAGATTTGAGGTGTATTTTTGGAAAAATCATAAACTCACTCTCCGTAAGTCCAAAATTGGAAACATTGGTACCGTTGGAAACTTCTTCCAAAGTACTAAAAGTTCCTAGAAGACACTTTTCTATGATTCCTAAGGAAGATATTCAAAAATTAGCTCAAAGTTGTTTTAAGCTTGCAAAACAGTTTTGAGGTTGGTTTTTCGCCAATTTGAAATTCGGTAAAAATCACAGAATTCGATCTAACCTCTGAAATTTGGTACTCAATTAGAGTTGCACAGCAAGGTTTAAAATCCAACAAACGGAACAAGAATCGGAGTTTTGACACCAAGATATAGTAGCTCAAAGTTGCAAAAAGAAGCATTGGCAATTTTCCAGGTTGAAGTAAAATTTGGGATCTTTTTGGCATCGAAATGAACTCGGAATGGCACCAAATTTGAGTATTATACTACCATATGAGGGATATCCCTCTATCAAATTTCATGGAAAAATTCATTCGGGAAGCTAGTGAACAAAGCCACTAAAGTTTCCAAAATTTCCAAGGCAATCTGCCTTGTACTTTGTTTTTCTCTTTTCCAAACATTTGGCCAATGAAATTCTCAAACATCATTCATTTATGAAAAAGGTCTAGAAACATCCAAGGTGCAATTTGGTAGGTGATTAACACCAAGAAATTCGAAATACAAGTCCCAATCAAAGTGTCAAACTAGCCAAAAAGAGGGTTTTCAACCTCTGAGTCAGTTTCAAACTTTCCACAACTCACTCAATTCAACTCAGAATTGAGCGTGGTAGTGGCGTTGAAAACTAGATTCATAAGGCTACAATTTCTTAGAAAAAATTTTCAAAATTGTCCACAACTAGCTCATATTTGAGCATCAATTGCTGCTCAAAACAGGGCTTCTGTGAAAACGAGAAACAGGACAGTCAATTTACAAGGTTGGTACGGATCACTCAGGTGGAATCAGAATGACATTTTATACCGTTGAAATCTGGAATGTCTAGTTTCAGTGCTGCAAACGGCACTCGATTTTGACATCGGAGTAAAAGTTATAGCCGAAAAAAAACACTGCCAGGGCAGTGACGGAAATTTTCCAGATTTGCTGTCTTACGAAAATTTCAACATTTGGCCAACCAATTCATGGAATTTTTGATGAAACTTTCTACACATCTCATACAACACATAAACATCATAACTAAGCCATTAGATCCACAAAAATTCGCCCTAAAGGCCACGGACAATAAGGGCAGAATCGGAAAAATTTCTCCTTCACTCCTTTGAACTATCCTTCATAAACTCACTTATTCTACAATTTAAGCACTAAACCAACATTAACAACATTAAAACTCATCAAATCAGCCCAACAAGTCATAGTGGGAATTCATAGAGCCCACACAACAATTTCACCATAAAAAGCTACCCACATGATCATAGCTTATACGTGCAATACTACTTCCATAAACTAAGATTTTCAAGGTTGATCGTTAATACCTTCTTGATGGTTCTAGCAAATTTTCGGTCACTTGAAGCTCAGCAAAACCGTGGAAATGAGGCTCCTTTTGTAGCTTAAGTGTGGTTAAATTTTGAGTGAAATGGAGAAGATTTGGTGAAGAAATGAAGAAGAATTTGAGAACTTTGGAGTTGTTTTTCTTCTTCTTGGCCGGCTGTTCTTGAGCTTAGAGAGAGAATTGTGTGTGTAAGCTTCCTTAGAAGCTAAAATGAGTGGCTAAGAAGCTCAAAAGTCAACTCTCTCCCGCGCGCGCACGCGCGTTTCGTGCTCGATTCCTCTCGAGTTCGTTTCACTTGTGCACTAAACCTCTAATGCACTTATATTCATACTAATATTATTCACTCTTAATAGTTTAGAAATAATTTCTAAAGTCCTCCAATTAGTCGCGCGCGAAAACGCGAACTTCCGATTTGTGCGCGATAAGGCGAAATCTCTAAGAAATTCTTATAACGAGTATAACTAACTATCACTTGAGTATTTAAACTTAAAATTAACCACTTTAGGGCTAATGTACAAGTCTCCAATTTTCCAAACTATTGTATTCTCGAATCGATTATTATTTCCAAACGCGCATTCACTATTCACACTTAACGAGCTTTCAAAAATTAAATTTTGAAACAAGTCACTTTAAAAATATAACAAGCTATAATCCATTAATTAGGTCTAAAAGGTTAGAAAATAATATTCGGAATATTTGGCCAAATAAATAATTAAATAAGCTAAATTAGGAGTTTAAAATAAAAATTTGCGAGTCCTCACATCCTCTCCCCCTTAAGAAAATTTCGTCCTCGAAATTTACCTTGATTGGCGAACAGGTCTGGATACTTTTCTCGAATTGCTTCTTCAATCTCCCAGGTTGCTTCCTCTATTCCATGATTCCTCCAAAGAACTTTTACCAATGGTATCTGCTTATTTCGTAATTCCTTCACTTTCCTATCCAGAAGCTTTACCGGTTTCTCCTCATAGGTTAAGGTCTCATCAATCTCAATGCTTTCCGGTTGCAAAATGTGAGAAGGGTCTGGATGGTACTTCTTAAGCATAGACACATGGAACACATTATGAATTCGAGACAAACTCGTGGCAATTCCAACTTATAGGCCACATTTCCTACACGTTGGATAACCTTATAAGGCCCTACAAACCTCGGTTGTAATTTCTTTCCTTTCCCAGACATCAAACTTGCTTTCAGAGGTGTAATCTTAAGAAATACTTGATCTCCAACCGCAAATTCTAAGTCCTTTCTCCGATTATCTGCGTAACTCTTCTGACGACTTTGAGCGGTCTGGATCCTTTGGCGTACCAACTTTACTTTCTCATTGGCTTCCTCAATCCAAGGTATTGAGTCGGGTCTAAGATCTTACGTTCACCTATTTCATCCCAACAAATCGGAGATCTACACTTCCGACCATACAGTGCTTCATACGGAGCCATTTGAATAGAAGAGTGAAAACTATTATTATAGGCAAATTCCACCAATGTCAAAAATTTACTCCAACTTTCCCCAAAATCCAAACACAAGTCCTCAACATGTCCTCAAGAGTTTGAATTTCCTTTCCGACTGTCCATCGTCTGGGGATGGTAAGTGGTACTAAATTCAATTTAGTCCCAACCTCTTGCATCTTTTGCCAGAATTGAAACAAATCTTGGATCTCTATCAGACACAATACTCACAGGTATCCCATGTAACCTGATAATCTCATCCAAGTACAACTTAGCTAATTTCTCCAATGGGTACTTCATGTTGATCGGCAGAAAATGAGCCGATTTGGTCAGTCTATCCACTATCACCCAAATAGCATCATGGCCTCTTTGTGTCCTTGGTAACCCTGATACAAAATCCATAGTGATATTCTCCCACTTCCACTCAGGTATTCCAAAGGTTGCAAAAGTCCTGATGGTTTCTGATGTTCAGCTTTTACTTGTTGACAAGTCAAACAAGTTTGGACAAATTGAGCAATTTCCTTTTTCATGCTCTCCCACCAATACAAACTCTTCAATCTTGGTACATTTTATTCCCTCCTGGGTGTACCGTAAATTTCGATCGGTGTGCCTCTTCCAAAATTTCCTTTTAAGCCCTTCATCCTTTGGCACCACTATCCGATTTCGAAACCTCAAAATACCATTTGATCCCAAGTTAAAATCGACTTTTCTCCCTTTTAACTTTTTCCACCATTTTTGCACTTCAGGGTCCTTTTCTTGAGATTCCTTGATACGTTCCAACAAAATGGAATTCACTACAATATTTCCCAAAATTACTTTTCTCGCTCAAGTTAGGATTCCAATAACTAATTTCCTCAACAAGTGTAATTCCTTAATCATCAATCCGGCCACTTGTACTTGACGACTCAAAGCATCGGCCACTACATTGGCTTTCCCTGGATGGTACTTTATCGTGCAATCATAGTCTTCAAAAATTCCATCCATCTACGTTGCCTCAAATTCCAATTCCCTCTGAGAAAAAAAATACTTAAGGCTCTTGTGGTTAGTAAAAACCTCAAATATCACTCCATACAGGTAATGTCTGCATTTCTTCAAAGCAAACCACTACAGCTGCTAACTCCAAATCATGAGTCGGATAATTTCCTTCATGCGGTTTCCAATTTCCTAGAGGCACAAGTTATTACTTTGACATTTTGCATTAAAACACATCCCAAGCCTTCTTTAGACGCATCTGTGTAGACTACAAAACTATCATTCCCATTCGCAGAGCTAACACAGGCGCTCTTGTCAAACGTCTTTTCAACTCCTGGAAACTCTCTTCACACTTAGGACTCCAAATAAACTTCCCATTTTTTCTTGGTCCAACTCGGTCATGGGTCCAGCAATTCTAGAAAAATCTTGGATAAATCTCCGATAATACCCTGCTAGTCCTATAAAACTTCGAACCTCAGTAGGGTTTTCCGGTCGTTTCCATTTTGAAACAGTTTCAACTTTAGCTGGATCCACTTTTATCCCATCCTTAGAGATTATGTGCCCCAAGAAAGTCACTTCTTTTAACCAAAACTCACACTTGCTAAACTTAGCATACAATTGGTGTTCCCTCAAAGTCTGCAAAACAATATTCAAGTGTTTCTCATGATCTTTCACATTCTTAGAGTACACTAAAATATCATCAATAAATACCACCACAAATTGATCCAGATAAGGCTTAAAGACCCTGTGCATTAAATCCATAAAAGCAGCAGGTGCATTCGTTAATCCAAATGGCATTACTGCAAACTCAAAGTGTCCATATCTCGAGTTAAAAGCAGTCTTGGGTATATCCTTCTCCAAATCCTCAATTGATAATAACCCTGTCTCAAATCCAACTTGGAGAATACTACCGCTTCTTGCAATTGGTCAAACAATTCATCAATGTGGGGCAACATGTACTTATTCTTGATGGTAACCTCATTCAAGCCTTGGTAGTCTATACACAATCTCAGACTCCCATCTTTCTTCTTCACAAAATAAGACTGGGGCTCCCCAAGGTGAATCACTTTCCTTTATAAAGCCCCGTTCCAACAAGTCCTATAGTTGTAATTTCAATTCTTTCAATTCAGCTAGAGCCATCCGATATGGCGTCTTAGAGATAGGTGCTACTCCTGGAATCACATCAATCTTAAAAGCTATTTCCCTTTCCGGGGGTAAAAACTCTAACTCCTCAGGAAAAACATCCGGATAATCTTTCACTACAGACATGTCCTCCAATCTCACCTTATCACTAGGGGTGTTGATTAGAAAAGCCAAATATCTCTGAGCTCCTTTACTTAACATTTTCTAGCTCAGATCCCTGAGATAAGTGCAGATGAAGCTAATCTACCCCGTACGTCCAATTTCAAGGTTGCCTCTCCCGTCATGCACAATTCTACTATCTTTGTTCTGCAGTTCAATTAGGCATTATAACGGGCTAGCCAATCCATTCCTAGGATCGCATCATATCCTTTAATCGCTAAACCTATCAAATCGGCCACTAATTTTTCATTCTCCAACCCAAATTTCACAATCTCTATACATCAAGTTAGCGACTAAACTTTGTCCCCAATAGGTGTTTTAACCTTCAAGTCATACGGTAATTTAATTGGCTTCAAGTCTATCACATTCATGAAATTAAGGTTTACAAAAGAGTGGGTTGCACCTGGATCAATTAAAACCCTAGCTAAACGGTGAAAAATTGGAATTGTACCTTCAACCACCTCAGGAACCTGTTGATAGTCCAGTGCATAAGCCCTAGCCGGCACTTTCAGTCGACTTCCTCCAGCACTGATCTGCTTAGAAGTTGACTTTTCTGGTCTTTGTGTGTTACCTCCTATCTTTGGCGCCTTTGGACAACTTGAAATTTGGTGTTCGGCACTACCACACAGCAAACACTTCCCAGACTTCCTCCAACAGTCATTCTCAGAATGATTGGGTTTACCACAATACCCATAAGTGACTTGAGGGGTCACAGCCGAACCAGTAGAAGGCACTCCCTTAGCTTGGGTCAGCCCATTACGACCTCCTCTAGATAAGGCTCCTTTCGAAACTCCAGTAGTCCTTATTCCTCCCATTCCTCTCCCAGTTTTGGAAGGTTGAATATTCTTACTAGTCTGCCCAGAAGTACGACTAGAAAAGTTCCTCTTCCTATTGTGAAAGTCTCTCACTTGCATTCTGGCACTTTCAACCCTTTGCGCTTTCTCTAAAGCCTCAGTAAATGTAGAGATTTGGGCTGTGGCCAAGCCCTCCTGGATTTCCACATTGAGTCCTTGTACAAACCGCCTTATCCGCTTTCGCTCATTCATCACCAATTCAGGGGCATACTTGGAAAGCTTAGTGAATTTCCCTTCATACTCCGCTACAGTAAGGGTCCCTTGTTTCAACTTAATGAATTCATCCTCTCTTTTTCTTGGATTAAGGGCGGAAGAAATTTCTCATTAAATTCCCTCGTGAAATTCTCCCAAGTCCAAGGGGTTTGGGCTCTCTCCCACTTTCCCCTTATCAGATCCCACCAAGCACGTGCTACTCTTTCAAATTGGAAAGCAGCAAAATTCACTCGCCTATCCTCAGTATAGTCTAGAGCGGCGAATATATTGGTCATTCTCTCCAACCAGTTCTCCGCTACCTCAGGATCGGGTTCACCAGTAAACTTAGGCGGATTAAATTTTAAGAACCTGTTTAAGGCTCTATCCTCTCCTCTATCCTGTTCTCCAGGTTGGTTGAGCGGTCCAGGATCTTGCCTATCAGCTAAGCGTTCTAGGATGTCAGACATTCTATTGATGGCAGTAGCCACTTGATTTCCCTCTACATTTTCCTGTCCCTAGGTCGGTCCAGTTGCCGATCCCTGGTCATCCCCATGAGGTTTGGGCCTGTCTAGTCCCTCGCCCACGGCCTCGACCACTTCTTAGTCCTTCCATTATTCTAGACGTGCCTAGTGTAATAAATAAATCAATTATGCAAGAAAAGTCGAAACAAGAGCCAAGCAAGAAAATATTGAAAATAACAATAATTTACATTCATTAACACTTCAAGTTCATACAATTAGCAAGTAAGGGGGCAAACACAAAAATATAGCACGCCAGTGCCACAAAAGTACTTTTAGTCATAGAAGACTAAAGTAAAAGCAAGTGTCTCAAAAGAAGGCCACACAGTCATGCAAAATACAATGGCCTCAGCACTCGCATCACCCCAGCTAATCCTAGCTACATCCGTCAAAAGGGTCAAAATAGTCAAAAGAGGATCAATCACTAAGGCCTAGTCCACAGTAGGACTACCAGGCGGAATCTCCTCCTCAGGATCCTCCTCCTGATTAGAACTCGGGACTACATCCATCACCTCATCTACTAGTCTAGTAGCATCAGCCAGAATCCCGGAAGCCCGATCACGGACCTCCTCACCTAACCTAGTGAGTCGAGCCCTAGTCCTCTGGAGCTCCTCGCGAGTAACTGCAGCAGTAGCCACCTCGCCCTCCATTACCTTCTCAAGCTCAGCGATCCTCTCGCCCTGAGCACTAACCATCTGTCTAAGCTCATCCACCTCTGGCTGTAAATCTCGGTTAAGATCCACTAACTGACGACGCTTGTCATCCAGGGCTAGCACGAGGTGGTTCGGGTAGGCAAAAGTCAACCTACACGGGCATCGGGGATATCTAGTAGCAGGTGAGTATCGCGCTCGAGTTCCTCCACCAAGAGCTCGGTAGTAAATGGGCCTAAGAGGCTCTACGTGACAGTTACCATTAGCATGATCATTCGCATGGCCACTTCCATTAGCTGCGGGAGTTCTATTTTCATTTTCCATCCCTGCAAAACAATTACACTTTTCGGGTAAGAAACTTAATCATCAAGTCGCACGAATGTCGCTTACGGCATGCCTAACTTAACCACTAACTTGCCCAAGTATCACTTGAAATATGACTAAGTCATTCTATCTCAGGTCTTAAAGGTAGAGTATCTAGCAGGTCTCTCATATAGATCTCTAACCTAGTGCTCTGATACCAACTGTGACGCCCCCACTTCTCCCTAAGGCGAACCAGAGGGTATCCGCGGGGCGCCTGCCCAGCTCTCGTCAGGACAAAAAACAAAACAATTGAAGCTTAACTATAAATAACCAACAATACAAGCCTAATGAGGAAAGTCGCTTCCATAACCAATATTCGATAGTACACCATGAGTACAAAATGCATCAATCATCCAAATCTTACATTCGATTCCCAAAAGTTACATCCAATCCCAATTTATACAAAAATCCCGAGTCTAGCCAAGTACATTAAAACCCTAACACAAAAGTACATCACAAGGGGGTTTTCTTCGAATTCACTCCAATCCATTCCTGTTAAGGAAAACAAATCTAAAGGGTGAGCAAAACGCTCGTGAGGCCAAGAAACACACATGCAAGCACATTGTCCAAACAACAATCCCATTTAACGAATAAAGCAGTAATATGCAAGAAATTAGCAATTCGAGCAATAATATGTAAATAGAAACAATTCAAGGATATAGGAGCTCTCAGGAGCTATTTTCCACTTGCGCGATCCGGAACCTCCACGAATTGACACTCCGTCAATCGGGTAGGCTTTGTCCGTAGAACTTCACTTATCATGTCCCTTTTCACCTTACATACCCCTGTATCGGACCCACCTGTCGTTTGTTTTGGGCGATACTGTTTCGAGTATGCCAAGCAAGACCTCTCACTAGGTCAAGCTTATTTTTCTCATGGTTCACCAAGGATCCCGACAAAGCCCATGCCGGCTCGAGTCCAAGGTTAGCCAGTGAGAGTTGGGCGTCCCCATGTTCATTTGGGTGTCGAGGAGATTCACTCCAACGACGTATGCAGCCATGGCATACAAATTCATGTCATTCAAGCATTTGACATATCCAAGCATTTGATAATTTCAAGCATGAGTTATTCATTTCAAATGAGAACGAGTGCGATAAGGTACACACTCGGCTCCATTTTCAAAATCTCAATTCATGGATAACAAGTAAGCATGTATCGAATGCATATAGTTTCAACTATTCATGCACTTGACACTCACCAAATAGTTCAGGTAGTATAGCACACTTGGGGTTCAGGCGTCCACCGTGGGATTCTCTTGAAGGTTCTCGTGAGTACCTGAGCATTTAATAATGAACCACTACATAGAAACCCCAATTATCACAAAAGGTTGCACACTTGTGCAATGTAGAGAAATCTTGCGAAAATGAGCCTTAACTTGCTCAATTTCAAGGTTCAAAAGTGGTGTTTAGACACACAAGGAGAAACTAGTTTTCCTTCTTGAAAACAAGTCTAAAATGGTCAAGTAGTATCGAAGGATAGGGAAGGGTCTCGAAAACTCACTTCCCTTCAAGTTTGGAAATTTTCAGATTTGAGGTGTATTTTTGGAAAAATCATAACTCACTCTCCATAAGTCCAAAATTGGAAACCTTCGTACCGTTGGAAACTTCTTCCAAAGTACTAAAAGTTCCTAGAAGACACTTTTCTATGATTCCTAACGTAATATATTCAAAAATTAGCTCAAATTTGTTGTTTTAAGCTTGCAAAACAGTTTTGAGGTTGGTTTTTCGCCAACTTTGAAAATTCGGAAAATATCACAGAATTCGATCTAGCCTCTGAAATTTGGTACTCAATTAGATTTGCACAGAAGGTTTAAAACACAACAAACGGAACAACAATCGGAGTTTTGACAGCCAAGATATAGCAGCTCGAAGTTAGTGCAAAAAACGAAGTTCACTGGACAAATTCCAGATTTGAAGCTTAAAATTTGGGACTTTAGTTGGGCATCGAAACGGACTCGGAATGGCACCAAATTTGACAGTATTATACTAACATATGAGAGATATCCCTCTATATAATTTCATGGAAAAATTCATTCGGGAAGATAGTTAAAAAAACCTCTAAAGTTTCTAAAATTTCCAAGGCAATCTGCCTTGTACTCTTGTTTTTCCCTTTTCCAAACATTTGGTCAATGAAATTCTTCAAACATCATTAATTTTTGAAAACAAGGTCTAAGAAACATCCAAGGTGCAATTGGTAGGTGAAAAACACCTAGAATTTCGAAATATTAAGTCCCAAATCAAAGTGGTTACAAATCAGTCCAAAATGAGGATTTTCAATCCCTGAATCAGTTTCGAACTTCAGCCACAACTCACTCAATTCAACTCGGAATTGAGCGTGTTTGGTGTCGTTGAAAACTAGATTCATAAGGATACAAATTCTTAGAAGAAATGATTTTCAAAATCTGTCCACAGCTAGCTCATATTTGAGCATCAACTCGCTGCTCAAAACAGGGCTTTCAGTGCAGACGAGAAACAGAACAGTCAACTTTACAAGGTTGGTACGGATCACTCAGGTGGAATCAGAATGTACATTTTATACCTTTAGAAATCTGGGAATGTCTAGTTTCCAGTGCCACAAACAGCACTCGATTTGGACATCGGAGCAAAACGTTATAGCCGATACAAAAATACTGCCAGGGCAGTGATGGGAAATTTTCCAGATTTGCTGTCTTACGAAAATTCAACATTTGGCCAACCAAATCATGGAAATTTTTGATGAAACTTTCTACACATCTCATACAACACATAAACATCATAACTAACCCATTAGATCCACAAAAATTCGCCCTAAAGGCCACGGACAATACAAGGGCAGAATCGGAAAATTTCTTCCTTCCACCTCCTTTGAACTATCCTTCATAAACTCACTTAATTCTACCAATTTAAGCACTAAACCAACATTAACAATATTAAAACTCATCAAATCAGCCCAAAAAGTCATAGTGGGAATTCATAGATCCCACACAACAATTTTCACCATAAATAAAGCTACCCACATGATCATAAGAGCTTATACGTGCAATACTACTTCCATAAACTAAGATTTTCAAGGTTGATCGTTGAATACCTTTCTTGATGATTCTAGCAGAAATTTTCGGTCACTTGAAGCTCAGCAAAACCGTGGAAATGAGGCTCCTTTTGTAGCTTAAGATGATCACCGAGTTGTTATCTAAGTGTGGTTAAATTTTGAACTGAAATGGAGAAGATTTGGTGAAGAAATGAAGAGAGAATTTGATGAACTTTGGAGTTGTTTTTCTTCTTCTTGGCCGGCTGTTCTTGAAGCTTTGGAGAGAGAATTTTGTGTTGCAATTAAGCTTCCTTTAGAAGCTAAAATGAGTGGCTAAGAAAGCTCCAAAAGTCAATTCTCTCCCCGTGCGCGCATGCGCGCGTTTTGTGCTCGATTCCTCTCGTGTTCGTTTCACTTGTGCACTAAATCTCTAATGCACTTATATTCATAGTAATATTATTCACTCTTAATAGTCTAGAGATAATTTCTAAAGTCCCCCAATTAGTTGCGCGCGCGAAAACACGAACTTCCGATTTGTGTGCGATAAAGCGAAATCTCTAAGAAATTCTTATAACGGTAGTATAACTAACTATCACTTGAGTATTTAAACTTAAGTTTAACCACTTTAGGGCTAATGTACAAGTCTCCAATTTTCCAAGCTTATTGTATTCTCGAATCGATTATTATTTCCAAACGCGCATTCACTGTTCACACTTAACGAGCTTTCAAAAATTAAATTTTGAAACAAGTCACTTTAAAAATATAACTAAGCTATAAATCCATTTAATTAGGTCTAAAGAGGTTAGAAAATAATATTCTGAATATTTGGCCAAATAAATAATTAAATAAGCTAGAATTAGGAGTTTAAAAATAATAAATTTTGCGAGTCTTCACAGATCAGGCTTCAGGCTCCCAAGCCTTCAGACCAAGAGGCGAAGGGTCATCAATCCCAGAGCCTTCGATTGGTGGCTCGAGTGATCCCTTAGACATCGCTATGGGCGCAGAGCACACCATCCGCCTACCTAAGGAAATTGATTCTAATCCTACAAGGAAGTGTGGGAAACGCCCACGAAAAAGACAAAATAGGGTAAAAAGTAATGCATGCACATATGAGGTGCTTCCTATTGAGGGGAGGGATTATAATACCATCAAGTGAAGGGTGAAGGTTCTAGGGTGCCTATCCCCCTACCCAAAAATGCAAGCGCGATACAAGTAAAAGCAAAGAAACAATCCAATCATCACATACATGGTGTGCGAGGAGTGATTACGAACGTCGTAAAATGCAAAAATCCGTAAAAAGAAAAGGAAAAAGAAGAATACAACCTAAAACCTCCAAATGTGATATATAAGAAGGTGAAAAGAAGAAAAGAATTGACTAAATCGAATTCTCGGACTCTCAAAGTCCCCAGTGGAGTCGCCAAGCTGTCGCGCCCCATTTTTAAAAGAAAAATAACGAGTTTTAAGAAAATGGATTTTTGATTAATTTTTTTATTGAAAAAATGAACTTTTATTGGAAAACAAATAAAGAAAGAAATTTTGATTAATTTTTTATTTGAAAAATGAGTTTTTGATTTTTGATAATTAAAGAAAATGGGCCTAATGGGACTTAAAAGTGCGACGATTTTGACCCAAAATAATAGTTTAAAAAGGGTTTTTAATGAAAAATAGGAGTTGCCACTTGGTATTGAATTAAGGTGTACCAAGTCACCTAAAAATGAATTTTAGATAAAAAGTAGAAAAAACCCTTTTTAATCGACTCCAAGTCTTCGAAAATCAGAGAGAAAGATTCGGGAGTCACATTTGAAGAAAGGGAAGGCAAGGATAAAATCCAAGGCACCCTTTCAACCTAGCCAAGCCTAGTTGCGTGATTTAGTCAAAAGTTTTCTTAATTTAACCTAAAAATTTATCATATTTGGAAGTCACTATATGAATGCAAACCCTAGACTTAATATATCGGGGTCAACATGTCTCTTCAAATTTTAGTTGGTGCAAATCACATTGATTACGATGACCAAAAGTAATTATTTGAAGAGGTCACGAATGTGCAAAATATGAGACTCTAAGAAAAGAAAAGAAACATAATAATTATACAAATATACATGACCTAGAGGGATGCATCATAACGGGTGCAGGGGGCTAATACTTATGACTTCAATGTTCCCTTTAATAGAGGGAATACGAGCGTGCTAAGACTAAGAAAGCCAAACTCGTCCATATCCCATATTCGAGGGGTATTTTCTAATCTAATCAAGCAAATGTACTAACCTATCTCCAATTTTTCTTATATGCAATGCAAGTCTAATGTCATGTGTCACACATAGGGATGAGGAATATACATATAGGGGAAATATGGGATAAGGGATATACATATAAGGAAAAGTCATGCAAAATGATAAAAACCATAAAAAGTGGAAAATATGCATGAAAATGTAGTGATGGGTCACACAAAACATGATCTATCGCATGAACAGTCCCTAAGGGTCTAGCGTTGGACTAGCCCATGTCTATGAGTCCTCACTAGCGTTGGACTAGTGGGAAAACGGGACAAAGGGCCACAACTAGCGTTGGACTAGTGTGGTGACGTCATACATTCATTAGAACTAAACAAGTCATATAAACCTAATAAAAGCAAGTAAACACATAACATCACATAAAAACACATAACACATAAACATGATATCTAGATGCAAGGCCCTAAGAAAGCGAGTAACACGAAACACATAAGCATGCAAAACACACAAAGCAAATAAAGCAAATAAAGACCTAACTATTACACTTGAGGCCCTAACTATAATCTAAAAGGGGGAAGGAATAAAAATAAAATAAATACCTAACTATTACATCTTGGCATTTAAATGCCCCTTAAATAATGAAAGATTAAATAAAAATAAATATACTAAATTAAAACAAATAATGTAACTAAATAAATAAAATAAAAACTTTCAAAAAGCATGCAATATCACACATAAGATCACATAGGGTCAAATAAAATCAAAATAAAAGGAGTAGAGTGTACCTCCCTTGAATTGGTGACTTAGTGAAACAAAATTACTTATTTACCCTCCAAAACAATAAAATGGTCAAGGCATCACTTTAATTAACAAATAACCACATGAAATGGAAATAAACACTAAATTGAATCAAACAAATCATTCAAATGAAAGTAAACGACCCCTATTCAACAAATTGAAACAAGCAAGGACATAATTGAAACAATTAAAGAAGTTTGAGGGGTCAAATAAACCTACCAAAATCAAATGCTAAAACTCACAAAAATAAGTCAAAATGCACTTGTTAATCCCAAACACAAAATATTACCCAAATCTAGACTATTTTTGCAAAATCCAACAAACAAAGAAAAATTAACTATCAATACTTAACTCTCATTATCCTAGATTCCAGAATTAATCTACCCAATGAACCACTAAACATAAAAAAAAAGGAATGAAGTTAAAAAGGGCAAAACAGGTTCAATTGGAAAAGGTTTTGGGCCATAATATGATTAGATAAAAATCAAGGGATTAAAGTGTAGTTTATGAAAAGTTTTCATGCAAAGGGTCGAGGAAGCTTTCTTCTTCATCAGCTTCCTCTGCAACTTCGCAACTTTCTTGCTGGTTCATCAAAATGCAACGGAGAAATCCAAACAAACAGCAATCTTTCAACCCAAAACAAACAGATATGCATTCTATCATCAAGACCCAACCCCATTCTCTACATTCCCAAGAATTTTTCACTCCAAATCATGCATAAAAGAAACCGAAAGAGACAGTCATGAATTCCTACAGATTTCTGGGTTTCATGTCAAACAGAGGGAACCAAGATTCAAGCAAGCATCGA
Source organism: Coffea humblotiana (assembly GCA_023065735.1). NCBI lineage: Eukaryota > Viridiplantae > Streptophyta > Magnoliopsida > Gentianales > Rubiaceae > Coffea > Coffea humblotiana. The sequence goes on from CM041217.1 coordinate 15,219,959, forward strand.
ACTTTATTCTAGCAATAAAAACACGATAATTCAACATCCAAATATGCGAAAAAATCAGAATAGGAACCAGCAATTCTTCTTACGCAAAACCCATGACACGGAAGGCGAAGGAAAGAAAAAAATGTAAGGCTGATGGAAAACGACTCTAGTCAGGTTTTACCCACGGATTTTACTCAAAGTTTACTTACTGACGAAAAACCAAATCATAACATCAAGCCATAGTTCAAGTTCTCCTCCAACAGATCCGCAAATGGAAACCAATACAAAAGGAAGAAAGCCGATAAAGAAACATGGTAGCAAAGATTTCAAGTTTTTTGATGCAACTCCAATGTTATATGCAGGGAAAAGCGAAAAAGAAACTACTTTTTTTTCTTTCTCTCCCTCAGCTCCAAAACCCTTTCCTCTTGCTTTCTGGTTTCCCCCGAGCCCATAGCCTTTCCTTTTTCTTTTGTTCGCTTCCTTTTATCTTTCCTTGTTTCTTTTCTTTCTGTTTAGCCCGTGTGGTTTTTCTTTTTTTCTGCCCAGAAACCCTCCTTGTTCAGCCGTTACTCCTTCGATCTCTTGATCCCCTTTTCTTTTCCAGTTTTTCCTTCCTTTTCTTGTTTGGTTTCTCAACCGAAACCACCCCCTGGCCCGAAGCTTTCCCTTTATCTCTCTCTTTTTTTTCCAGTTTTTCTCCAGCTTTTTCCTTCGTCAACCCTCCAAGCTCCCTTCCAGATTTCTTTTTCCATCCTTTAGCTTTTCTCTCCCGAAAACCTCTTCTCCCAATCTCTCTCTTGCTCTCCGTTTTTGCCCTACTATCTCTCACTCTCCCTTTTCTTTTCCTGATTTTTTTCCGTAGCTCCCTCTACTCAGCCGCCACCCCCTTTACTCTCTTGTTGCCCCCCTTACTTTCTACCTGTTTTGGCTTCGTTCTTATGCCTTTATATGGCACAAAAAAACCTAAACCCTCTTAGCAATGGTATAGATGAAGTTGCCTTTTTTATGGCATTTGGGGAGCCGTTTGATGGTTTTTATTCTGGAATATTCCAGTTAAGAATCATGGGGTGAGCTGGCAATGTTCTAGAGAGTTTGGAGAGAAAAGAAATGTAGAAAAATTGGTGGAAAAATGAACCAAAAATGCCGCTGCAATTTCCGCATCTATACCATTTTCTGGTTTGCTCCTTCGTATGAAGGAGAAGGAATAGCGCGTGTGGCTTCCATTTTTTTTTCAACTTAGGTAAACTAACAAAATTAATTTCTAATTGTAAATGCAATGCACAATTTTTATTTATCTTAAAGAAATTGAATCAAAAAAGATTAAAGACAAATTTTAAATTTTTTGGTGAGAATTTTTCCTTTTCAAAATTTTAATGTAAAAATATCTTTAAAAAAATTAAAATTATGAACTTAATTCATAAAATAAGTAAAAATGAACACTACTATCATTTAATCAAATAAATAAAATAAATAATAATGCATGATAAATAATAAATAATAAAATAAAAATAAAATTTAAAAATTTGGTGTCTACACACTTAGTACATTTATAGCATTCCAATTTCATTCATCAAGTTACAAAGATACTTTACATATCATCTTGATCAAAACCAAGTGCATAAGACAAAGCAGATACGATACACATTAGTATTGACACGTCACTAGCAGCATACATACAGTGGTAGAACAAGAAATAGCTTTTCATCCCAGTTACCTACATCCACGTCCTGCATTCTCGAGCCTCTAACCTAGGTCATTATCGAACCATCTAATTCTACTTCTCCCTCGGTTGCAGGTTGCCCTACCTTAGACTCAAGATTAAATTCATTAGGGCCTGCATACCCTTGACCTCCCTTGGCTACGTTCACTTGTACTACCTTAACCACAAGCATCTCAAATTAGTCAAAGTACAAACCACTTCAATTACAGGTACAAATTCAAATACATCATTAGTAATGTCAATCCAAGGTAATAACCTATTCTTTCGATCCAAAAATAATTCATATAAGCATGGCCTAATTGTATCTTCCACACTTACCTCAATTTCATTCATAACCGTCATAAAAGTATCAACTCTTTGGTACTCGGGTACAAGAATCTAAAAATAGGAAAATTCACAACTCGAGCCGGTCAGTCCCAAGAGTAAATCATCTATATTAGAGATTCCTACCTAACATACAAATCTCTCTTCTCCAAGTATCATGATAAGGTTTTTATGCCTATAACATTCATGGTTCATAGCTTATGCTCTAGAAGAGTACTTAATCCTTTACTCATTCACATAATAGGGACCATAACACCACTTGGCCCAAGCTCACCCCACGCAGAGACCATGCAGAGTGGCTTTGATACCACCCGTGATGACCTCCCCTAGGGCGTACCCAAGGATTTGGCGGACCGCCTGCCCAGCTGTCACTAGGACTCCACTCGCTCACCCAATCAACCCTCAAGATTAATCATTCAAGCATCCAAAATAACATTTAAGTTCTACAATTCAACCAAAATGCAAACTTATTTACAACTCAAAAAGCCAAATGTATGATACAACATCAAATGTCAAAATACATCCTATCAACCAAAAGTATAAGTACAAGAGGGTTATGCACTCTAGTTTCACACTTAATTGCTTCGGACATCCATTCCTGTAAGGAAAACAAAAACTAAAGGAATGAGCTAAAAGTCCAGTGAGGTTCCTAAACAAGCAATCAGGTCGAGAAACCATATCCAAAGGATTACACAATAAACAATAAACAGTACCTATGGTTCGCCAGTCTCCTCGACAAAACCCTTACTGACTCGATTCGACTGACTAACCAATAAGGTGAGGATCCCAGGTAATATTCAAGTTGTACGCATGTTATCAAGTCAATAATAACCAGTAAATAGTAAGAAATCACATTAGGGCAAGTGCGATAAAGTACACCCTTGCCCGTCCAAACAAGTCAGTATTTCTTTCAAATATCAAGTTCAATCATGCACTTGGAAACACTCACCAATGAGTTATTGCTTTTCAAAACCACGTTCAGGTGCAACTCCCTAGTTGGAGTCCAAATCTGCGATAAAATACCATTTAACGGTTTAAAATCAATTAGGGTTCAAAATATAGGAGTTTCGCTTAAAGAAATCAAGTAAATGAAACTCGTTTAAGTAGTATTCATTTTACTCATCAACCCCTAGAAAATTCCATGTTCGCTCTTTTGGTTTTGATAAAGAAACGATTAAAATTTTTAAGTTCGCAACTTGGTATGAAAGAACGAGAAAATCGTATTTATAGTGGTCGCTACTTTTCGCTTGTTAAAAGGGTACGAGTTTTTGGTAAAATTCAGCTTATATACTCCTACTAGGGAAAACATGAGTACCCTAAACAACCTAACTTCAATTCAACCACGAATCACGGCTCAAGTTCCAACTTCGCTCGCTTGTCCTACGGAAGAAAAATTTGGGTAGCATACCCTTTGTATTTATCAATTTTTCCAGCCATTTAACGCTTCATTTTTTTTCCTCAAATCAACCCAATTCAAACACCACAAGTAAGCATGCCAAGATAGCTCTTCATCTAGGCTAAAAACCATCAAATTGGAACTCATTTCTAACAAATAATCATCCAATATCAAAGCTGAAAATTTCATAACAAAGCTGGAAATTCATCTTTTAAAGCTAAAAAGTCACAATCATGCTACTAATCACCTCACAAATTCCATATCCAAGCTCAATACCATCATTTGATAGTTAAACAACATAATCAAGGCTGAAAATTACAAAACCCTAGCTTGAAAATTTCACTAATCAACACCAAAACTAGAAGATCATTCATAATATTCCAAGATTCAAAGCTTCTACAGCATATTTACCAAGAATAAGGAAGAAAAAAGAAGTGGATGAACTTATACCTTCCAAAACTACTTGTAAAGTGAGGAACCAAGCAATTTCTCCCAAAAATTGTACCACACCAAGCTTCCTAACACCCTTGGTGCAAGTTTAATCGGTTTAGATTTTTGTGATTCAACTCAAACAAGACAAATCAAGGTTGTAATTGGAGGTTTCTTCTCTCTTTTTTTCTCTACCAAGGGTCGGCCAACTCAAGAAGAAAATGAAGGGAATTTAGCCAAAAGGAAAGATAAGAAGGAAGAATTTGGCTTGGTCAAACATTTCCTTGATTGCCAACACTTGGCAACTCAAGATTCTTTCTGTTTTTTTCTTTTCTCACCTTTCTTTAGTCAAAATTTTCGGCTGGTTTAGGGCTTAATTTAGGGTTGATTAGATGAAATAAAACCAAGAAGATTAGGGTAAGAAAGTAGTGGTCAAGTGATGTACTCAATCGGTAACAAACGGTGCACGTCGGTTTCAAGCCTATTTTCCTTAACTCTCTCGTGCTTGTGTTTTAAACTTATGATTCACTAACTTATTATTAGCACTTCTAATCACACACTTTCTCTTACTTAATACTCGCTCTTATCCACTAAATTTAGTACACCACACCTCACCAAATGATCACACTACCAAAATGCGCAAAACCATAATTTGCTCTAACTATAAAAGTAAAAGTAAAACTCTCGATTCTATTATATATTACAACTATTGAGGGAATAAAATTAGTAGTAAAAGGAATTATAAATTAACTTATTCAAAATAAGAGGGAATTATAGAAAATATAAGCAAATTTTCAAGTCGTCACACTCTCTCCTCCTTAAGAGAATTTCGACCTCGAAATTCATACATTTATTCATACATAGTTTAGGGTATTTTTCTTGCATGTCCGTCTCTAACTCCCAAGTCTCACCATTAACCAAAATTTTAACCAGACAGTGGAAAACATGAATCGTACCCTCTACCACTTTAGACGGGTTAGACACTTGCTGGTAGTCTAAGACATACACTCTAGCAGGCGCTCTGGGTCTATTCCCTCCTACATTTAGTTGTTTAGGGTTTGGACCTATCTAATTGCTGCGCCTCACCGAAGAGGGGACATGTTGCAAATCCTGGTGCTCAGCACTACCACACCATAAATATTTCCGTGCCTTTCGCCAACAATTATCCTCCATATGATTGGTATTTCCACAATATCCACAAAGGATTGATGTTTGATCTCCTTGTGAGGCACCTCTCAGTTATCTTCTTCCACCTGGGGCTCCTCTCGGAGTAACTTCCTTAGGTGTCCCCGAAATTCTCACACCACCAACTCCTCGACCCACCTTATGGGGTGGCATACCTTGATCACTTTGCTCTTGACCCTGGTCTCCACTAGACACACATTTCTTTCTTGGATGAAAAGCCTTCACTTGAGCCCTTGCAATCTCTATCCTCTGGGCTTTCTCAAGAACCTCCGTGAAAGTATTAATTTGTGCCGCAGCTAAAGCTCTTGTATCTCTACGTTTAGCCCTTACACAAATCGCCTCACCTTCCTTTGCTCCGTAGCTATCCAATTCATGAGCAAATTTTGATAACTTGGTGAACTGAGTCCTCATACTCAGATACACTTAAGCCTCCTTGACGTAGCCTAATGAAATCGTCCTCCCTTTTCTCCTCAACTATTGGTGGAAGATATTTCTCGTTAAACTCTCGCACAAAGTTCAACCAGGTCCATACTGTCCGCCTCTCTCTCCCACTTAGCCCTAGTTACATTCCACCAGGCTCTGGCTGGTCCCTCAAATTGGAATACGGCAAAGTTCACTTGTCTTTCCTCTGTATAATTCAAGGCAGGAAAATATTGATCATCATCTCCAGTCATCTCTCGGCTAACCTCAGGATCTGGTCCTCCAAGAAACTGAGAGGCGAAAACTTTTGAAAATCGCTCTAGGGCCCTATCTTCCCCTATTTCAGGGGTCCCAGGCTGATTAACAGGGGCTTGACTGTGGACAACCCCGCCTTCTTCTAGGGCATAACCCTAAAAGTTAGCGGATCGCCTGCCTAGCTCTCGCCAGGGCTCACTCACTTATATTAACTTCAGAGATAACATTTGATAAACCCTCTTTAATCTTGGCATATCTTACAATAACTTCAGAGTAACATTACCATTAAACAACTGAACATTCACCTTAAGTACAACACCAATCAGCTTAAAACATAAATTTGTCTAATAAAGAAAACAAAATACATGTTCTAACATCCATTCTTAATAATTATACCAAACTCAAACAAAAGACTCAACCATCTCAAACTACAAAAGAAACCATGACTACAATATATACACACAGTAACGGATTTGGCCAAAATAACTTTCTAATTCAATCCATCACTCTTCAATCTCCAACTCCTGTAAGGAAAACAAAGCTAAAAGGTTGAGCTAAAGCTCAGTGAGGTTCCACACAAGCAACAATCAATTATACACTTAAACAAGTAGCAAAACTAAACAATGAAGGAAACACTTCACTGAACAATCACTTGTAAAAGGATACGGTGCTCGCATTAGAGCTACTTCGATGCCACTACACACTCCACCGAACTCCTCCTTTATAACCTCTAAAACAATAAACATTTCCCTCACTTAGATGGCCATATCAATATCAGTAATCTGTTACTCTGTGGTAATACTCGAGCATACAATACACTTACCCATAGCTACCGTCCTATCCGACCAAGCCCTTTTCGCTGGCTCGAATAGTCCGTTGAACAAAGAGTTTTGGGGCCCAGTTCAGTCGGTGTGGTAAAGTACACACATGACTTACAGTCATCATACTTACAATAACACTTGATCAATTAAATTATACCACATAACAAAGTCAATTACAACATATATCAAATTCAAGTACACTTTAATAAGAAGTCAAACAAGTCTTTAGTATAAGTACATTCAGTATCCAAACATGGAAAAATTCCAACTCAATCATCCCAACCTATTGGTTTATTGTGTCAGTCCATAATAGAGCTGGTATATCCCTGAAATTTCTACCTTTATTCACGAAATTTCGATTTTTTGATTTTTTTTTAGATCGATCATAACCTATCTCACACTAACTGTCGGGTTCAAATATCCCAACATAGCCAAGGTGACAATCTTTTTCGAAACACATTACTAATCTAATTACCCCATTAGTAAGACTAATCAAAATTCCTTAGTAAATTGTAGATTTACTGCATCTAATATCAAATCAAATAGTATAATCATTACCTAAGTACATCAATGGCTCTTAAGTATTCTAAATGATCTCAAACATTTCATACATTGACTTTTCTAATACCTAACACTAGGTATCTTTATTCTATTGGGCATTAGCCCCAAATCATCCTCCAATAAAATTTAAGGAGCCACAATTTCATCGAGAACTCGCATATAATTATTTGCAAATGGTAGCATACTAATCACATGACGAATTTATTAAACTTATCTCACCTCAATTTTGAAAACTCTCCTCAAGGTTTAGAGCTATTCACAACTGCATGGTTCTTACTTAAACTACTATTTCACTCAAATTCTAGGTCTAAACCCACATTTTTGGGTAAGAGATGGCATATAATCCATTTACCATTGAAGGACTAGTAAAATTATTCATCTTAAGAAGCAGAATTTGCACTAATCTTCAAGATCTCACTATTGGCTCTTCACTTTTAACTTTCAAAAGCTAGACTTGGTCCTTTCGATTCTACTTTTCCAAATTTAATCATGATTTCTAGTCACATCATAATACAACATACTAAATTCTTCCCAATTTACAAATACACCATTGAATGAAATATCTGGTACTCGGGTACAAGAATCTGCCAATAGGATAATTCACAGCTCAGGCTGGCCAGTCCCAAGAGTAAATCACCTATGTTTGAGATTCCTACCCAACATACATATCTAATTCCCTTAGCAATAGTAAATAGTTCAACACTTAATAGGCCATTCCCCACAGTCCGAGAACCCTCTCCTGGCTTGAACTCATTAAGAGCTCTGATACCACCTGTGATGACCCTACCTCCTTCTAGAGTGTACCCTAAAAGTTAGCGGATCGTCTGCCTGGCTCTCGCCAGGACTCATTAATTTCACATTAACTTCAGAGATAACATTGTGGTATACTAAAACCACACGTTCAAATCTTTTACAATACCATGTTTAATACAAAACTTCAGCCGTGATATGATTCTAGATAATTTACAATCACAAATGACTTCATGTTAACTCCCTAAGCTCTCTCGTTCGTTCCTCGACCACCAACTCCTGTAAGGAAAACAAAACTAAAGGGTTTTGGCGCCCAATTCAGCCGGTGTGGTAAAATACACAAACGGCTTACAGTCATGCACACATACAATAACACTTGATTAGTTATCAACCTTCAAGCTCAAACTAAGTCGAGTGCGATAAAGTACACTCCCGACTTAGAAGGCGAGGGACAATTGAAAATAATTTACAATAAAGCATTAGCATAATCACTTAAACATCACTTAACTAGCACGTAGGCAATTTAAGCACTCAAATGTGGAAACACTCACCCTAATCAAAAGTTACAACTTGTCTCAGGAGACAGCGATGTGAAAGAAAGCAATTCCGAGATCGAAGTGTAACTTTTGATTAGGGCGAGTGTTTCCACATTTGAGTGCTTAAATTGCCTACGTGTTAGTTAAGTGATGTTTAAGTGATTATGCTAATGTTTAATTGTAAATTGTTTTCAATTGTCCCTCGCCTTCTAAGTCGGGAGTGTACTTTATCGCACTCAACTTAGTTTGAGTTTGAAGGTTGATAATTGATCAAGTGTTATTGTAAGTATGCATGATTGTAAGCCGTGTGTGTACTTTACCACACCGGCTGAACTGGGCCCCAAAACCCTTTAGTTTTGTTTTCCTTACAGGAGTTGGTGGTCGGGGAACGAATGAGGGAGCTTAGGGAGTTAACATGAAGTCGTTTGTGATTGTAAATTATCTAGAATCATATCATGACTGAAGTTTTGTATTAAACATGGTATTGTAAAAGATTTGAACGTGTGGTTTTAGTATACCACAATGTTATCTCTGAAGTTAATGTGAAATTAATGAGTTCTGGCGAGAGCCAGGCAGACAATCCGCAAACTTTTAGGGTACACCCTAGAAGGAGGTAGGGTTGTCACAGTGACCCTGCTGCTCTACCAACCGAGCGAGAATATTAGTCATTTGCTGGATGGCCGTTGCTACTTGATCCCCTCCTTCAACCCTAGGTTCAGGTTGTTGCTCGGCCGTCGCATCTCTCTCGTCTTTCGGTTCTTGTACTTGTTCTTGTACTCGTCTAGCCCCACGTCCACGGTTAGAACCGCGTCCTCGACTAGTCCCACGTCCCTTACTTCGCCTACCCTCCATGCCTCTTTTGAAAAATAGACGATATAGGTATAAGAAAAATAAAGTAGCTATAAAGCTCGATAAAAGCATTTCCAAATCATAAAATGAAAATAATAGAACACATTTAAAATAAAACACTCTCTTTATATACCTATCATAACAAGTCACATACCCTATGGGACATTAACCCCAGGTATTGCTCAAGCACTACACTTAATCAAAAGTCGAAAAAGTACAATCAGGTATGTACACTTGAATAATAAGGGTCCCAAATCTCACTAATATCTTCAATATCTCCCAAGTTCAGACTATTTGTATTCCCCGTGCCTTGGCTTTCGCCATCCAGACTTATCCTATTATTACTCGGGATATCGACTTATCATAAAGGTATCACTCTTTGGTACTCAGGTACAAGAATCCGAAAATATGATAATTCACCACTCGAGTTGGCCAGTCTCAAGAGGAAATCAACCACTTTTGAGATTCCTACCTAACATATGTGACGTGTGACAGCCCCACCTTCCCCTAAGGCGAACCAAAGGGTTTGGCGGACCGCCTGCCCAGCTCTCGCCAGGACTACGAAGACGAAACACACAATCCCTAGATTACGCGCGATAGAACCCAAAGAAAACGATCAATTGACGATCACCAAGCTCAAATATAACTTACCAAATCATACGGTAGTACGAAACTCCGATTAAACACTTCAATGAAAAGAGAAACGAAAAATGAAAATGAAACGATAAGGCCACGTCACAATCCGCCCGAGATCTAGCCGGATGTCCGGCCGGATTGGAGGCAGTGGCTAAACCAAAATTTTTCAAAAACCCCTGCCAATCCGGCCAAGAACTGGCCGGATACACGGCCGGATTCCCCTGAACAGTTTCCAGCCAAATTTTCTTTCTTCCTCGATCAAGTTCCGAACTCGCCCGACTTTCTAACGGATACCAGAAAAGTTCATATAGATCCAAAGGCATACATTCATTAACAAATACACGAAGAAAACATGAATAATTACTTATATACATACATTAGAACCTTACAAGTCAAGGGGAATACTTGCTCAAAGTACAATTAGGGTTTTCTTATACAGAGGAGCATAATCAAAAGGGATGTATATCACTAGCTCTACTCTTTTCTTCAAAATCATGATTTCCAACAAGTTGAACCCTGTAAGGAAAACACAGGTGACGGAACGGGGTGAGCTTACGCTCAATGAGGTACCCAAAACACAAGCAATCATGAACGATGGAGATTTACTTTCATTTACTCAAATAGAAACGGCAAATAAGAATATAAATAAACATCTTAAAAGGAAAGGATACAGGTGGCTCTCAGGAGCCAAATTCCCATTGCCGTACTTGATCCAAACTCGTTGACCCTCCGTCAACGTTTAATGAAACAAACATGTCCGTAGATCCTTCTTAGAACGCCAAATCCCGTTCACCAAACATTCCCCTTACCGGGCCCGAACGCCAAACAGGAACAGAAATGGTAATACTCGAATATACCGGAAATCCAGAGTCTCCAATACCCAAAGATTTCCCAAGAACAGGCACCCATGGTTCGTTACTTTCCTCGACCAAGCTCTTGCTGGCTCGAATCAAGTAACTACCCATGAGGTTGAGCTCAGATTTAACAGGCACAGGAAGGTCGTTGGATATGCGTCCAAACGACATCATATCAAGTATAAGTAATAGATTCAAGTGTACACGGGATCCATATTAGACACAAGTAACAGATTCAAGTAGATACAGGAAACAAGTCACACAGGCCAGAGAACGAGTGTGATAAAGTACACCCTCGTCTCATACCGAATAAACAGATGATACAGTCATCCAAGTCACAATTTGCAAGCACTTATACCAAGTTAGGCAACAATTGAGGGGAGTGGTACACTCACCAATCCAAGTAAAGATACGTCAAAAGTCTTCACCCAAAGTAGGGCTTTAATCACCGAGAAATCCTAGAATAACCAAGACAAGAAAATTAGGGGTTCTGCATTCACAACCCAGAAAACGGAATGCACAAGTGAGGCTCGACTACTAGTCGAATGCCTATCCAAATGGACTACAAATGCAAGGAGATAAAATGTAACTTTTGAGTAAAAGGTAATAGTTGGTCCTAGGGCAAGAACGACCCCAAAACCCTTCACTTCTACCAAAACCATACTTACAATGATTTACTAACTCCAAACTTAAGGTGCAAAATGAAGGTAAGAATAATCCTAGGAAAACAGGATTTTCCAGTTTTGCGCACCATCATTTGAAAAATCATATCTCACGATTCTTAAATCCAAAATTGATAAAATTTATACCATCGGAAAATAAACTCAAAGGGGTACAATTTCTCAGAAGACACATTTATAAGATTCAAACCACAAGTCAGTCAAATTCGAGCCTCAAGTCGCTGCTTCATCCAGTAAAAGACAGAACAGGTATGTAATTTCAGTCAACTTTGGAAAATCACCATAAATCACACAGACAGAACTAGGGTCTGAAATTTTCACGGTTTATAACCCTATGAATCTAGTTTAAAACACAACAAACTAAACTTAATTCCGATATTTCTACATCAAGTTATAACAAATTTCCCGAGACTACTCAGGAGTTCCTGCGAAAATTTTGACAGCACCTCCCTTTTCTTTCCTTTATTTTTCCATCCTACAAACCACATCAAACTCAATTCAATTCAGCCACAATTTCACACATAAATCACAAGCTATTAAACACACCTAATTAGGGTCTCAATACCCTTCAAATACAACCAAGTAGTAGCTCAAATTAGAAACCCTAAAGCTAGAAATTTGTACACATAAGCTGGAATTTCTTTAGGCAAAGTAAACTAACACAAAAACACTAAATTTCTCACATGTCAAAGCTAGTAAATCATAGCCAACCATTAATCATCATATGAGGGCAGAAAAATCTCCAATAAATCTGAAATTTATCTAACTCTACCTCAAACCAGAAAATTATCCACAAAATAGCATATTTGGCCACTAAAAACCACTAATTTGGCATTATCAAGAACAAAGAGGAAATTTCTAAGTAAAGTACCTTAACACCTCAAGAAAGATAATAGCTTAGGGTTTTCCCTTCACAAATCCCTCCACCAATACCTTGGAATCTCTTTAGCAAACAATTTTATGGAGTGGTTTGAAATTTCAACGGTTGAAACTCAAGATTTGGACAAGAAATTGAGGTTGAAGTTGAAGAAACTCTCTTGGTTTTACCTCTCAAAAGAGCCGGCCAAGCAAGGAAGAAAATGAGAAAAATCTTGGTCAAAATTGGTTTTAGGAAAGTTGTAAAACCTTTGGTCAAAGTCCAACTCCAATCGGGTCGCGACACTTGTCACCTTTTAGGGTTTCAAGCTTATCTTCTTCTTCCAATGGTTAATCTATCTAGCTAACCTCTAGTTGTCTCCTAGCACCTTGTAAAATAATACCCTTAATACGAAACTTAACCTAGTCATCAAAATTTTATCGCACTTACCGCACTAGCGGGTCCCACGCCCGTAATACACTTCCAAACTAACCCGAACTAACTTATACTAGAAAAATGTTTAAGAAAACTATATTCACTTATAAAATTTCTAGAAAATTAAGGTAGTAAAATAAAATAAGGAAAATGCATGAAAAGAAATAGAATTAAATGACATAAAATAAGGAAATTTTTACGGGTCCTCACATGACGCCCCCACTTTTCCCTAGAGCGAACCCTAGAGTATCAGCGGAACGCCTGCCCAACTCTCGTTAGGACTCACGCACTCGTTCAAGCTTAATATAGAGTCACTAAAACAACCATCGACTTAAATAAAGTACTTCAAATATACAAACCATAATTTCAAAGCTAAAAGTTACGATTACAATCCACCCACCAACAATAGCAAAATTACACTTAAAGAGCCATTAAAAGTTCATACAAAAGGTATACTAGTATCCACCAAGTCGCTAGTCTAGAACCACCAATCCACCTCCATTGCCTGTTAAGGAAAACAAACTTAATGGGATGAGCGAACGCTCAGTGAGGCCAAGAAAACAAACAAGCAAACACGTAACACCAATCAATCAAAAAACTTGTTTAATAGCAACTTTAAACATGACATTTCATTTAAGTGCACAAGTAGGGATTTAACACACAAGAAGGATACAGGAGCTCTTAGGAGCTATTTCCACGTCTCGATCAGTTTGCCATCGGGGTTGACCCTCCGTCAACCCAAGTAGTAACACGACCGTAGTGCTCGACTTACTTTCTCCATCCACCTAACACCGACTCGGATCCGGAACCAAACATGTATGAAGTGGCGATACTATTCGAGTATGCCTAGCGAGATCTCAAAAGATCAAGCTATAATATTTCCCAAGGTTCACCAAGCTTCTCGACCAAGCCCTTGCTGGCTCGAGTTACAAGGCTAGCCAATGGATTGGGGTGCCCCCCAGAAGTATAAGTGGTCGATGAGACATCGCTCCAATCGACTTAGAATTGTTTATGTCTCTGAATCGGTATGAGAGGCACCTCCCACTCGAATAGGATGTGGTACATGCTTCCTCTCAGAGAATCGATCATAGCACTGAGTCGGTATGAGAGGTACCTCCCACCAAAATAGGGTGTGGTAAATGCTTCCGCTCGGTGCTCACGAGTTAAACTTGTTCATGCACAAGTACAAGTCATATATATTCATTTAACAAGTATCATGTAATCAGGAGAGAGAAAGGATGAGGCCGATAAAGTACACCCTCGCTTCGGCAAGTTCACATATCATGTATAGTACTTGTACACATATCATTTCCAACATATAAGCATTTAAGATGCACTTGACACTCGCCACAAGTCAAGGGCAAAACAAGAGTGAAGCGAGAAGTCAAACGAGTTCTTCGGCGTCCTCGTGACCACTTGAGACATGTACAATCATAATTACCTAGGTGCTCGACCAAGGTTAAAAAGAAAGACGTTTTCTCGCTACCCACTCTCAAGATCACAAGTTCGAGTCAAGTTAAAGAAACTTTTCTCGCTAAATCGTTGAAATTGTAGACACCAAAATTTCATTTATTTTATTCAATTTTAGCTTTATTCTTGTTTATTTTATTTTATTTTTATTTTAATTGATAAAATGATAGTTAATGTTCATTTTGTTTATTTTTCATAAATTAGGTTTAGTATTTTAAGGTATTTTTGCATTAAAAGGGAAAATTTTCACAAAAGTTCAAAATTTGTCTTTAATCTTTTTAGATTCAATTTCTTTTTTAAGATAAATGAAAATTATGCAATAAGAATTAACATTATTTATTTATTTATTTATTTTATTTACCTAAATTATTTTTGAAAAATATATATAAATAAATGAAAAAAGAAGACAAGTGTACTAGGGGGATAGTAGCCAAGTGAGGACATGCAATAGGGACAAGTGTCCCTTTATTTTGTTTGACAACACAACACCTAGAAGGTGAGGTGTGAGGACACTTGGAAGCTTGAGAGAATTGGAAGAAAAAGAAAAACAAAAGAAAATGAAAAAGAAAAGGGAACGGCGGCGGCTGAGGGATGAAAAAACAAGCAGGGAACAAAGGGGTTTCGGAGGGCTTTGGTAGGAGGGAGAACCGAGAGAGTAGAGAAAAAAAGAAACCTGGAAAATTTGGGAGAGAGAGCTTCGTGAGGCTACAGGCAAAGAAACGAAACTAAGGAAACCAAAGAAAAAACAGGAGGAAGAAAGAAAAGCTACGGGCAGGCTGGGACGAAAGGCAAGTGAAGGAAAAAGGGAGGAGCTTGGGGGAAATTGGGGAGTTTCGGGCACAGTGAGGAACCGAGAGTGAGAGCTAGAGAAGAAGAGGGAAAATCTGGGAAAAACAAAAGGGAAGGGAGTGGCGGCTAGGGTTGGAAGAAGAGAGTGAGAGATAGAGTGAGAGGTAGAGTGAGAGATAGGGGGAACGAGAGAGCAATAAAGAAAGGGAGGGGGGAAGAGATTCTGGTGAGAGCAAGATCAAGGGAGTGGCGGCTGAGGAACCAAGCAAGAAAGAAAGGCTGGAAAAAGAGCTACGGGCAGTAGCAAGACCAAGAAAGAAAAGAAAAAAAAACTGAAAAAAGGAGAGAAAGTTGCGAGGGGAAACCGAGAAGGAAGCTGGGGCGGTGAAGGGAAAAGAAAAGAACTGGGAAAAGGTTACGGGCAAGAAACCAGAGGAAGAAAGGAGAGCTTCGGGGCTGTGGAAGAAAAGGGAAATAAGGGAGAAAGAGAGAGGCTGAGAGAGGGAAAGAACCAGAGAGAAAGCTTCAGGAACCAAAACAAAATCAGAAACAAAGAAAGAGAAAAGAGGGTTTTCGGAGGAAGTTGGGAGGAACAAGGGAGACCGAAAAAGGAACAAGGGAAGAGGCTACGGAAAGCAAGAGTGAAAAAAAAAGGGGAGAAGGGAAAAAGAAAGGCTGAGAGGGGGAGCTGAGAGAGAGAGGAAACCAGAGGAAGGGAAGTCTGGGAAATCAGGAAGAAAACAGAGGAGAAAGCGAGGGAGAAATGGAGAGAAAGATGCTAGAAAAATTTTCCAGAAAAACTGAGCCAGGATTGATAAACCTGCTCTGTTCGTGACCTTATTTCGACAATTCCTGACCTCCATTTGGGGAGATTTTTCTTGTTACACCATCTACGATCGTCAGCGAACAATTGGTATTTAGGAAATATTTGGAGAAAACTGCTGCAACGTCTTCAAATTGGGGTCTGAACTTGATGCGTTCACCAGACTTGAGGAGCGGCAAACGAAATTTTTTGCTTCGTGTCCGACACTCTAGGCGCGAGTTCCTCATTCCCCTCACGTTGATTCAGCCCCCAACTGTTTCCAGGTAACACATACCTCTTAACTTTGTCAATTTAACACTCTTTTTATGAGATTTTGCTGGACCAGCACATGGGTTTTCTTCAGTTATACACGCATCCGTGGGTTTTCTCCTTTGGTGATATCTGTGTTTCCATAAAGATTGGTTCTTAATGGCTCAAGCTTACCTGAAAATTTGGAGATGGTTTGATATGTGATGTCTTGGGTCATGTGATTGAAAACTCTTACATCTTGAGGGTACCATGGCTGGTTTCATCCGAAGCCTGTTGCGTCATACTTTCCTTGCATTTTCCGTCTAATTTTCTGTATTTGATCTTCAATGGTAAGATTGTGCTAGTTAAAGTGTGTTGAAGTTTCTAATGGATTTGGTTAATGAGTTTGCTGGCTTGGTTTGAGATTGCGTGAGGAGTTTCAGTCGAATAAGCCGCAAAGTTGCAGAGAAACCAGCGAGGAAGAAGAAAGCTTCTTCGAAGCTTATGCATGAAACTTTTCCAAAATTGCACTTCAGCCCCTCAAGTTCCCTATAATGCTACTTTGGCCCAAAAATTGGAAAAATCAATCAAGTTTTGTCCTTTTAAAATGTTATTTTTGTTTGGTATGCTTTAATGTGTTTTTTGGACAGATTATTTGTGAATTTTTAGGATGAAATTTGAGGTTTAACAATTTTTGATAAATTTATAATTTTGGATTTGGATTTTTGTACAAATGGTTTAGATTTGAGTGATATTTTGTTTGGGGTTTGATGAGAGGGTTTTCATTTATTTTTTGTGCATTTTAGCATTTGGTTTTGATAGACTTCGTCTTAAGCCCTTAATCTTAGTTATTTTAATTTAAACCCTTAGTATTTGTAATAATAATGATTTGACCCCTCAAACTTCCTTAATTCTTGCAATTGGGTCCTTGTTTGTTTTAATTTGTTGAATATGGGTTATTTACTTTCATTTGAATGCTTTGATTGGTTCAAATTCGTGTTTATTTCCATATCATGTGATTATTTGTTAATTAAAGTGATGCCTTGACCTTATTTTGTTTTGGAGGCTAAATAATAAAATTGCATTTCATTAGACAACCAATTCAAGGGAGGTACACTCTACTCCTTTATTTTGATTTTATGTGACCCTATGTGCTCTTATGTGATTTTTGTATGCAATTGCATGCTTTTTTTTGAATTTTTAGATATTTATTTATTCATTTATTTACTTTATTTTGTTTTAATTTTAATATTAATTTTGGTTATTTGAAAGGCATTTAAATGCCAAATTGTAGTAGTTAGGTTATTATTTGATTTAATGCTTTACCCCATTTAGATTGTAGTTAGGGTCCCCAAATGTAATAGTTAGGGTTTTATTTGCTTTTATTTGCTTTATTTGCTTTATGTGTTTTGCATGCTTGTGTATTACGTGTTACTCGCTTTCTTAGGGTCTTGCATCTAGATACCATGCTTATGTGCTATGTGTTTTATGTGATTTATGTGTTTATTCACTTTATTATATTTTATATGATTTATTTTGATTGTAATAATGCATGACGTCACCACACTAGTCCAACGCTAGACCCTTAGGGGCCGTTCATACGTTAGACCATATTTGTATGCCCAAATCATCCCATTTCATGCATTTTTTTATTTTTAGGATCCTTATCACTTTCACATAATATTTCCTTATATACCCCCTATCCCTATATATAAAATATAACATTTTAGAGTTTGCATCTCATTTAGAAAAATTAGAAATAGGATTAGGCCATTTGCTTGATCACAAATTAGGGAAATAACCCCTCGAATATGGAATATGGACGAGTTTGGCTTTCTAGCCTTAGCACGCTCGTATTCCCTCTATAAAAGGGAAAATTGAGTCACGAATTTTAGCCTCCCCACACCCGTTATGATGCATTCCTTTAAGTCATGTATATTTGTATAATTATTATTTTCTTTTCTTTTCTTTTCTTTTCTTCGAGTATCATATTTTTACATATTCGTGACCTCTTCAAAGAGTCCCTTTTGGGTGTCGCAATTAATGCGATTTGCACCCAATAAATTTTGAAGAGATATATTGACCCCCCGATACCCTTCTAGGTTTAGGTTTTGCATCCATATAGTGACA
This sequence comes from Coffea humblotiana, assembly GCA_023065735.1. Taxonomy (NCBI): domain Eukaryota; kingdom Viridiplantae; phylum Streptophyta; class Magnoliopsida; order Gentianales; family Rubiaceae; genus Coffea; species Coffea humblotiana. The sequence continues at coordinate 15,238,085 of CM041217.1, forward strand.
TCCAAATATAATAAAATTTTAGGTTAAAATAAGAAAATTTTTGACTCAATCACGCAACTAGCTCTGGCTAGGTTGAAAGGGTGCCTTGGATTTTATCCTTGCCTTCCCTTTCTTCAAATGTGACTCCTGACCCCTTTTCTCTGATTTTCGAAGACTTGGAGTCGTTTAAAAAGGGTTTTCTCTACTTTTTTGTTTAAAATTCATTTTTGATGACTTAGTACACCTTAACTCTATACCAAGTGGCGAATCCTAATTTTTATTAAAAACTCTTTTTAAACTATTATTTTTGGGTCAAAATCGTCGCACTTTTAGTCCCATTTAGGCCCATTTTTTCTTTATTCATTTTTCTAAAGTTAAAAATCATTTTTCAATCAAAATTAAATCCAAATTCATTTCTCTTTATTTCTTTATTAAAAATTCATTTTTTCACTAAAAATAAATCAAAATTCCATTTTTCTAAACACGTTATTTTTCATTTAAAAATGGGGCGCGACAGAAATAATGCTCAAAGAGAGCTAAAGGTCATTTTTTATTCAAGTCGTGGTAAATAAATCTCAATTCAAAAAGAAAGTACCATTTTCACTTTCGGCATGAAAATCGAGGAAAAAGGGTAAATAGTTTTTATTTCCCCAAAACTTCAAATCTCACGTCCAACTTTAAAATATAAAGAGCGTTCATATTTTCCAAACTAATGGAGTCAAACACATCCAAAACTCCACTTATTTTCATAATAAAAGTCAAGGCTAAAGTTCCAAGGTTCAAGTATAAAACTAGTGCAATTCACCAAGAACTACTCTAGTCAAAACGTTCCCTTTTTTAGAATTCAAACTCATGGAAATCGAGGCCATAAGAATAGGGGTTGAAGTCCCTAATTCAACTATGAAGAGAGGTGTGAGGACTCATGTTTTTATTCTTAAAATAGTCACTTTTACAATTATTTACCCTAGAGTTAGTTAATTATATTATCGTTGCATGAATTGCTTTTAAATTTCGCTTTATCGCGCGCGAGTCGAAAGTTCGCGTATTTCGCGTCGGAACGACTAAGTGGGGATTTGATAAATTTATATTAGACTCTTAAGAGTGAGTAATTACAGTGTTAAAGGAATTACATTGGAGGATTAGTGCACTAGTGCAACAAACAAGAGGGAAAAGTGGTAGTACGGAACACTATTCCGACAACTATTCAAAGTTGACTTTGGCTAACCTTTTTATTCCTTTTTCCCTCCAATCTTCCAAGACAAGATTCACAACTCAAACTGTGACACCCCCACTTCTCCCAAGGGTGAACCCAAGGGTATCCGCGGGACGCCTGCCCAACTCTCGCCAGGACTCGAGACAATTCCAATTCAAACTTAAAGTCTAGTACTAACAATGAATGTCGGAATAAAAGTACGAAGTCATTTCCATACATAAATATTCAATCTTACATCACAATTTCAAACTTACAAGCACTTTCCCCAAAATATACAACATCCAAAAGTGTCTAGTCGATTACAATCAAAACACTAATACAAAAGTGCCTCAAGTCGGCATATCCTTAACTTCTTCCATTCCGGTTCCTGTTAAGGAAAAAAAACTAATGGGATGAGCCAATACTCAGTGACGCCAAGAAAGTCATGCAAGCACGTAGTTCAAGTATCAATAACATTTATGCCATAAATAAAGCGATAAAGGCAAGTAATTCACAATTAACAATTTAAACACACTTGAGTAGGATACAAGAGCTCTCAGGAGCTAATTTCCACATGCTTTGCCAATGCTCGATCCACTACCTCCACGAGTTGACACTCCGTCAACCGGGTAGGTTTTGAAGTCCGTAGAAGCTCCACTTACTACCTCCAGCCAACATTCCACCATCTCGGATCCGTAACCAAACACGCACGAAAAAGGCGATTCTCGACGAGTATGCTGAACAAGATCTCAAAAGATCAAGTTTTGTTTTGTTATTCTCTTGGTTTATCAAGTTTCTCGACCAAGCCCATGCCGGCACGAGTTGCAAGATTGACTAAGAGAATTGGGCGTCCCCATAAGTCGAGGAGGTTCACTCCACTCGACAACACGACATGCACACGTAAACAAGTATATTTTGCCGACGAGATTCACTCCAATCGACTTTGAAAATCAAGTTTAATGTAAGCAAAGTTTGAGTAAATGAGAGCGAGTACGATAAAGTACACACTCGTCTCACCAAGCGATATTCACGTATATAAGCAGATAAATCAAGTAAAATTAACAAATATTTCTCACTCACAAGCACGTATTAATCAAGAAAGAAGGCACACTTAATTTGACTAGTTGTTACCTCAAACACGAACCTTAACCACTCAAAATAAAGGTTCAAAAGTGAGGATTTATTAACACAAGAAAAACTGATTTCCGTCACGAAATCAAGTTTAAAACGATCAATCATTATCAAAGGGGTAGTGAAGAGTTTCTAAAAACTCAATTCACTTCAAGTTCAAAAATTCCAGATTTAAGGTGCAATCTTTGAAAAATCATATCTTACACTCCGAAGGTCCAAAATTGGAAAACTTGGCACCGTTGGAAACTAGTTTCAAAGTACTAAAAGTTCCTAGAAGAAAATTTTCTAAGATTCTAAATGGAAGACACTCAAATTTTGGCTTAAAGTTACTGACTTGCACTTCCAAGACAGATTCGGGGTTGGTTTTTGGCAAACTTTGGAATTTCGGCAAAATTCACAGAATGTGAACTAGCCTCTAAAATTTGAAAATAAATTAGAGTTACAATCAAAGTTTAAAACACAACAAATGGAACAAGAAGCAGAGTTTTGAGCGCCAAGATATAGCAGCTCAAAGGTGGTTCAAAATGACGACCATTGGGCCATTTTCCAGATTTGAAACACAAACTTTGGGACTTCCGTTGGGCATCTAAATGGACTTGGAATGGCACAAAATTTGCTATGATTACACTACCATATAAGGGATACTCCTCTGTCAAATTTCATGCAAAAATTCATACGGGAAGTCAGTTAACAAGACCACTAAAGTTCCAGGAATTTCCAAGGTAATTCTGCCTTATGCTTCCGTTTTCCTTTTTTCGAACCTTTGGTCAATGAAATCATCTCAAACATGGTTCATTTATGAAGGATAGATCTAAGAAACATCCAACATACATTTGGTAGGTGATTAACACCAAGAATTTCTAAAATAACAACTCCCAATTCGAGCTAGGCCATCGGCTAGCCAAAATTAGGGTTTTCGATCACTGACGCAGTTCTATAATTCGGCCGTAACTCACTCAATTCAACTTGGAATTAAGCATGGTTTGTGGTGTTGGAAACTAACCTCATAGGGATACATTTCATCAGAAGAAATCGTTTTGAAATTCAGTTCATAGCTAGCTCAAATTCAAGCAACACGTTCCAGCACATTACTGACTCTTCAGCACAGAAATAAAACAGAACAGGTAACTTTGAAGAACTGGTACGGTTCACTCAAGTCAAATCAGGGGATGCATTTTATGCCGTTAGAAAACTAAAAGTGTCTAGTTTCAAATTCTGCAAACGGTACTTGATTTTGACATCGTAGCAAAGAGTTACGATCATTTAAAGTTCGGTGCCAGAGTACCTCTGTACACGTTTTCCAGGTTTGAACATGTTTCGAAAATGCAACATTTACCCAACCAAATCAAGTGATTTTTGGTGGAAACTTTTCACACAACCTATACAACATATCTACACCAAAATCAAGGTCATTTGGTCACAAAAAAATCACACCAAGTGCTCTGCAAAAACAGGGCAGAATTCGGCCCTTTCTCATGCAAGTTTTCCTTTGATTTTCTTTCCACTTTTTCAACTTATATCCACTAGTTTAACACTTAATCAACATAAATAACATCCAAAATCATCATATCAGTCCAACATGTCCATTGTGGGATTTCATAGAGCTCACTCAAGTGATTCTCAACCAACCAAAGTTACCCACATGAAGCTACAAGCTTCCAAGTCCAATCTAACTCACAAAAATCAAGTTGCAAAGGTTGGATGATTTACTACCTCTTGGGTGTTGAAACTCAGAAATTTCGGTCACCTAGAAGCTCCAAGAAACCGTGGAAATGATGCTCTTTTCCTTGCCCAAGTGGTTTTGAGTTTATGTAGTGAATTTAGAGTGGAAAAGTGCAAGAAATAAAGTGAGATGATGAAGGGTGTTGCTCTTCTTCTTCCTTGGAGTTTCAGCCGGCACTTGAAGTGAAAAAGAGAAGGGTTGGCTGGTGAATGAAGTTTCCGTGAGAAGCTTGAGGTTGTAGTTCAAATTTTGGCACAAAAGTCAACTCTCAATAGTGCGCGCACGCGCACGTTTCGTGCCCGTTTCCTCTCGGGTTTGTTTCACTTGTGCACTAAATCTCTAATGCACTTCCTTTAACACTATTATTATTCACTCTTAGCAGTCTAACAATAATTTTCTAAAGTCCTTCAATTAGTCGCACGCGCGAAAACGCGAACTTCCGACTTATGCACGATAAGGTGCAATTTCTAAGAAATTCTTGTAACGATGATATAACTACCTAATACTAGGGTAAATAATCATGAAAATAACTATTTTAGAAATAAAAACATGAGTCCTCACATGAGTCTAGTATTAATTCCTCAAATCACCAATTTATTTGTACCAGCACGTCTTTCGGAAATCTATCAATGCGCGAGCGGTATAAACTTAATTTTAACTCACTCACATCTAATCTCTCAATTAACTTTTCTTAGTCTATTATTATTCATTCTTAATTCTCCAAGACTAATGCACTCTCGGATCGAAATTACCTCAAAAAACGTGTACTCGTTATTTCTTACCGAACGAGCCTCCGATAAATAAATTTTTATAACGAAATGTTTTTAAAAACGTAAGTGAGACATTGTTTCATATAAATGGATTTAAAATGGTTGAAATAAATTATTCGGAGAAAACGGGTGAATAAATATTTAAATAAGCTAGTAATATACGATAAAATAAGAAAATTTTCAGGTCCTCACACAAACCCCTCATCTCTCTCTCACCTCTCTCGGCCGAACCTCCAAGGAAGAAAGGGGGAAGAAAACTCCATCTCTTTTAGCTTCAAACTTGCTCACTTTCATCACCCAACTCCCTACTCACTTGAAATTTCACTCCAACTAGAAGAAAGGCAACATCTTGTGGATTTTCTTGGTGAGTTTTGGTGGAAAAATCTGATCTCATCTAGGGTTTAAAGAGGTAACCTTTCATCACCTTTAATCTTTCCAATTTCTTCAAGATTGAAGGTTAGTTTGTATGGGTTTAAAACCCTAAGCAAGAAAATAGGTTAGAGGACTTGAGAAAACCATTTACCTTGCTTTAATCTCTAGGCTAGCGGTCTTGAGGAGGCTTGTAGGTAGCTTCCTTGAGGATATGTTGCTTGGTTAATGTTGTTTGTGTGATGAATGAAAGGATTACGGTTAGAAAATGGAGAGAAAGTTGGAAAATTTTGGAGAGGGTGCTGGCCGAAAAATTTCTGTCCATGTTGTTCAGTTTTATTTCAAATTTTGATGCTTAGTTGACTATGAAATTGATGGATATATGTTGTATATTATGTGTACAAAGTGCCTTTCAAAAATCGTTTCATTTGGTTGCACAAAACTTGAGCTTTGGCAAGGTTCAAATCTGGAAAAACGTATAGCATGGATTCTCGGACAGTGTTCTTTGTTCGAACGTAACTCTTTGTACAAAAGTCAAAATTGAGTGCCATTTGCGGAATTCAAAACTAGACATTCATAGCTTTCCAATGGTATAAAAATCTCCTGCTGGTTCATTTTGAGTGAACAGCAGTGAGTCGGCAAAGTTGGCTATTCTGTTTTGGCTGTTCATACGAATGAACTGGAAGCTGCGTTTTGTGGCTCGATTTTGTCCCAATTGTGAAAAGATTTTCAAAATAATGTCTTCTGATAAATTTTAGAATTTCGAACCTAGTTTCCAACGCCACCAACCATTCTCAATTTGATGTATAGAGTTAGATATGGCTTGATTTCGAAAACGCGACAAAGCTGGAAACTGGAAGCTTTTTCCTTTCTTGTTGGCCGAATGGTCAAACCTGTTTTGGGAGGTTATATTTCGAAACTTTTAGTGTCATTTAACCATAAATTTCTTATTAAATGTTTCTGGAACCTTGGTTTCAAAAATGGAGCGAATTAGGGTTGATTTCATTGGACAAAAACCTTTGGAAAGAAAGAAAGAGTGGGTTGGCAGATTAACTTTGAAAATTTCATGAACTTTAGTCATTTTGTTAACTGCCTTCCCGTGTAATTTTTTGCCTGAATTTTGGTAGAGAATTATTCCACATATTTAAGTTTAAGTGTACCAAATTTGGTGTAATTTCAATATCATTTCGATATCAAAATGATGCCCCAAAGATTGCTCTTCAAATCTGGAAATTTACTGATCAGTTTGCAAGATTCAGCTGACTTTAAACTGTTATATCTTGATGCTCAAAACTCCAAATTTGGTTCCATTTGTCATGTTTGAAACCTTGTTTGGAACTATTATTGTGTTACGAATTTCAAGGGCTGATTCACTTTCTGTGAATTTTGCCAAATTTCCAAAGATTGCTGGAAAACCAAGACTGGTTCAAACCTATCTTCTTGGAACTGAAACTTTGAGCTGAAAATGAATGCTTTCCGTTTAGAATCTTGGAAAAGTATCTTATAAGAACTTTTAGTACTTCGAACCTAGTTTCCGATGGTATAAAGTTTTCCAATTTTGGACATACCAAACTCAAGATCTGATTTTCCAAAGATTGTCGCGCAAAGCTGAAATTTTCCGATTTCTTAAGAAATGAGTTTTTGAGAACTTGTTACTCTCTCTCGATATCGATAGACCGTTTTAAACTCGATTTCATGGAAGAGGCAAGTCTCTCTTGGGACTTTAAACCCTCACTTTTGAACCTCGATTTTCGAGAGATTTAAAGTTCTCTTTAAGACATTGTCTTAGTTCTAAACAAGTGTACATTCTCCCTTGGTTGATGCATGGTTGTGAGTGATAGTTAATCGTTATTTCTTCAGGCGCTCAAGAGGATCTTCAAGAGAATCTCGGAACGGACGTCTAAAGGCTTATTTGCTCACTTGTTCACTTTTTGACTTGGTGAGTGTCAAGTGCATGATTTGTTGTGGAATACGTGGATTGCTTTTTGTCAATTATGTGAATTAGAATTGTCGAGACGAGTGTGTACTTTATCGCACTCGTTCTCTTTCACATGAAATTATGATCGAATTTCTCTATGTGAATTGATATTCGACTTGTGTGAAATGATGTGGTTGTGAATCGTATTTGTGATCGTCGATTGGAGCGTTGTCTCATCGACTTATATGTATATTCGCGGGACGCCCAAACTCATAGGCTAATCTTGTGACTCGAGCCGGCATGGGCTGGGTCGAGAAGCTTGGTGAACCATGAGAAAATTCGTAAAGCTTGATCTATTTGAGAGATCTCGCTTAGCATACTCGAGTAGTATCGCCTTTCTAAATGACGAGAGGGCCCGGAACAGGGGGTGTAATGGTGAACAGGATTTGTGAAGTAAAGCGGTGTTCTACGGGACTAAATATACTTACCCGGTTGACGGAGTGTCATCACGCGGAGGTATATGATCGAGATTCGGCAAAGCAAGTGAAATCTAGCTCCTGAGAGCTCCTGTATCCTTATTGAGTGTGTTTTATTTTAAAATGTGAATCACTTAAACGTTATAGCTTTATTTCTTGTATAAGTGTTATTGCTACTTGAACTATGTGTTTGCATGTTTTTCTTGGCCTCACTGAGCATCAGCTCATCCCATTAGTTTTGTTTTCCTTAACAGGAGCCGAAATGGAAAGAATTATGTAGAAGCCAACTTGATGGACTTTTGATTAGGAGTTTGAATGTAATTGTTTAGACAACTTTTGGAAGTTGTATATTTTGGGGAAAGTTGATGTACTTTTGATAACTTGTGATGTAAGATTTGAATGTTTATTAAGGAAGCAACCTTTCTTTACATTTTCGACTTTTATTATTGATTGTTATCCATAAGTTTGAATTCGTCTCGTAGTGAGTCCTGACGAGAGTTAGGCAGGCGTCCCACCGATACCCTTAGATTCGCCCTAGGGAGAAGTGTGGGCGTCACAAGAGGTGCTATAACCCAAGGGAGTTATGCAACCAAGAAGAATCATGAAAAGGGAATTAATCCCTTGGAAACTAAGATTTGATATGAAGGTTTAAAATTCAAAGAGACCTTGTATGTAATCATGAAATTAAACTTAAAACAGTCCAACAATTGCAAAGGAAGGTGGAAAGTTCTTAAAAGGAGTATTTGTTTGAAAACAGAAAATTTCTAGGTTGGTGCGACACTACTTGGAAAATTGTATCTTGAGTTTCGTAAGTCCAAAAATTGAAGAATTTATACCGTTGGAAACTAGACTCAAAGCACTAAAACTTTCTAGAAGAAAATTTTCTCAGACTCAAATTCGAAGTCATTCAAATTTTAGCTCAAAATCACTGTTCTAGACAGGACAGAGCAAAACAGGCTTGCAAATTCAGTGAAGTTTGGAAATTCGGCAAAATTTGTAGAAATGGAATCAGTCCTTGAAATTTATACCACAATTAAAATTCCAAACCTAGTTTCAAATGCAACAAATGAAACTTGATTCGGACCTTCCTACACCACGATACAACAGTTCTAAGAAAACTGAAGTTTGGAACCTGTTTTACGAAATTCCAGTTCTGACGTACTAAACAGAGTTTCAAAATCTGATCATAACTAGAGCTACACAACTCGAAATTCAGTGTGGTTTGTGGAGTTGAAAACTATATTCCAAATACTACAATTCACTAGAAGGAACTATCATAAAATTCGTTTTGCAAGATAGGCAAAATTGAGCTACAAACTGCAGTTAGAATTGTTTCTCGGATGCAAGCAGAGAGGAATTTCAGTCATCTTTTCCGGTTCACTACGGCTCATAGGAACCGAGTTCGGAGGTGTATTTTATACTGACGAAAGCTCTTGAAGTCTAGTTTTGGATGCCATAAACGAAACTTGATTTCAACTCCCAGACATAAAGTTATGACTTAAAACGTGAACACTAGTTGGGGTTTCCTGCTCAGAAAATTTCCAGAATTCAACCTCACTTTAACCATTCTTAAACACAACCAAATGGAAAGCTTTTTGAAAGGTAATTCATACACATTACCACAAACATGTATCAAACATTATTGCACCAAAATAACATCAAAATTTTGAAATTAACAAGAGAGGAACAACCAGAAATTTTCGGCCAGCATACAACTTTCATTCCTCTAGCTTTCTTTTCAACTTTGCAACTAGAACTAAACCATATCTCATCAAAGCAAGTAACAAACAAGAAATTAAACACCCAAAATCCTCAAGGCTTCTACCTATCAAGCCATCTCAAGTCCACTACCTAATGTCAAGGTTCTTGTGAACCCATCAACAACCCAACAACTATCTTGCTATCACTAACTAACTACTAACTTACTACTATGAATTGAAGAGGAAAAGTTGAGGGTTTCTTGGATGATTACCTTGCTGCCAATAAGAAGACTAAACACTAGGATTTGAGCTTCTAAATCACCAAGTTTCTTCCTTGATCAAGTTCTCTTCCAAGCTTGTATGAAGAACCAAGGGATGGAGAAATTTTGGAGAGCTTTTGTGGAGCAAAATGGAAGACAAAACTGAAATTTTTGAGGGGAAATGAGGGAGGGGAGGTTCGGCCAAGGAGTAGAGAAGAAGGAAGAGTTTTGGTTGGTAGGTGGTGATGTGATGTTGTGTAAGAAGGATTTGACATAAATGTGTCTTGGTGCACAAAAGTTAACATCCGATTAGTGAGCAATTAGTGCTCCTAATTGAGTTTAACTTAACTCACTCACATCTAATCCCTCAATTAACTTTTCTTGGTCTACTATTGATCATTTTTAATTCTCCAAGATTATTGCACTCTAGGACCGAATTTACCTCGAAAAACGTGCATCCACTATTTCTTGCTAAACGAGCCGTAGGAAAATTAATTCGCTAACGAAACGTTTTAAAAATATAAATGAGGCATTTTTGAGTACAAATGGATTTAAAATGAATGAAATAAATTATTCGGAGAAAATGAGTGAATAAATAATTAAATAAGCCAGTAATATAAAATTTAAAGTAAGAAAAATTAAAATTCGGGTCCTCACATCCTTCCCCCCTTAAGAGAATTTCGTTTTCGAAATTCATACCTTGATATAGGAACAATTCTAGGTACTTCTTTCGAATCTCCTCTTCTATTTCTCAAGTCGCTTCCTAAATTCCGCGATTTCTCCATAAAACCTTCACTAGGGGAATTTGCTTGCACCTTAATTCCTTCACTTTTCGATCTAAAAGTTTTACCGGTCTTTCCTCATGTGACCAATTCTCATCAATCTCTACCTCTTCTGTGAGGACTCGCAAATTTTCTTATTTTAAACTCCTAATTCTAGTTTATTTAATTATTTATTTGGCCAATTGCCCCGAATATTATTTTCTAACCTTTTTAGACCTAATTACATGGATCTATAGCCTAGTTATATTTTTAAAGTGACCTGTTTCAAAATTTAATTTTTGGAACCTCGTTAAGTGTGAATAGTGAAAGCGCGTTGGAAATAATAATCGATTCGAGGATACAATAAGCTTGGAAAATTGGAGACTTGTATATTAGTTTTAAATAGGTATTTTTATGTTTAAGTGTTCAATTATTAGTTAGTGATACTATCGTTATAAGAAATTTTTGAAAAATTCACTTTACCGCGCACAAATCGGTAGTACGCGATTTCACGCGCGCGATTCATTGAGTGATTTTAGACCCTTATTTTTAGACCATTAAGAGTGAATAATAATAGTATGAATAGAAGTGCACTAGAGGTTTAGCGCACAAGTGAAACAAACTCGAGCGGAATCGAGCACGAAACGCGCGCGTGTGCGCGCGGGGAGAGAGTTGACTTTTGAGGCATTCTTAGCCATACATTTTAGCTTCTCAAGGAAGCTTCATTGCAACACAAAACTCTCCATTTCCCTCTCTCTTCTGGCCGGCCATCCAAGGAAGAAAAACAGCCCACATTTCTTCTTCATTTCACCTTCAAATCTTCACCAAATCACTTCAAATTTTACGTACAACTTGCTAAACACTTGGAGAGCAACTCAAGCTACAAAAGAGCTTCAAATCCACGGTTTTTCTTGAGCTAAGGAGGACCGAAATTTCTGCCTTGAACATCTAGGAAAGTAAGTGACGATCAACCTTGCAAATCTTGACTTATGGAAGTTGTTTAGCACTTATGAGTTCATAATTTCTTATGGGCAGTTTTATTTATGTGGAAATTTGGTGTGTGGGCTCTATGAACTCCCACTATGGCTTGTTGGACTGATTTGTGGTGTTTTGAAGTTGTTAATGTTGGTTTAGTGCTTAAATTAGTAGAAATAAGTGATATTATGGATGATAGCTCAAAGGAGGTGAAGGGAAGAATTTTTCCATTTCTGCCCCTGTGAATGTCCGTGGCCCTTAGGGCAAATGTTTTTGGTTCTAATGACTTGGTTATGATGTATACATGTTGTGTGGGATGTGTAGAAAGTTTCATCAAAAAATTTCATGATTTGGTTAGCCAAATGATGTGTTTTCGGAAGTCAGCAAAAACTGGAAATTTTCCCGTAACTGCTCTGGCAGTGTTTGTGTTTTGGATATAACTTTTTACTCCGATGTCGAAATCGAGTACCGTTTGTGGCACTGGAAACTAGACATTCCCAGCTGAGTAGTCCATGCCAATCGTTTGAACATGACTGTCCTGTTTCGCATCTACACTGGGAGCTCTGTTTTGAGCAGCGAATTGATGCTCAAATATGAGCTAGTTGTGGACAGATTTTGAAAACGATTTCTTCTGAGAAATTGTAGCTTTATGAATCTAGTTTTCAAAGCCACTGACCATGCTCAATTCCAAGTTCAATTGAGTGAGTTGTGGCCGAAATCCGAAACTGACCCAATGATTTGAAACCCTCTTTTGGCTAGTAAATGTCTAAATCTTGATTGGGACTTGTTGTTTCGAAATTCTTGGTGTTAATCACCCACCAAATGCATCTTGGATGCTTCTTAGACCTTGTCTATGAAAATGGACCGTGTTTGAGATACTTGGTTGACCAAACGTTTTGAAAACGGAAAACGGAACGACCAAGGCAGATTTACCTTGGAACTTTTGGAACTTTCGTGATTGGGTTAACCAACTTCCCGTATGTATTTTTTCATGAAATTCGATAGAGGAATAGCCCTCATATGGTAGTATAATACTACCAAATTGGGTGCCATTCCGAGTTCATTTCAATGTTCAACCGAAGTCCCAAAGTTCATGGTTTTAGTTTGGAAAACCTTGTTTAGCGAGGAAATTTTAGTAACTTTGAGCCACCATACCTTGGTGTTCAAAACTCCAATTCTTGTTTCGCTTATTTTGTTTTCAACGTGGATTGTAACTCTAAATTGATTTTCAAATTTGAGAGGCTAGTTCAAATTCTATGAATTATGCCGAATTTTCAAAGTTGGCCAAAAACCAACCCAAAACTGTCTTAGTAAGCTTAAGGCAGCAACTTTGAGCTGAGTTTTGGATATCGTTCATTTGGAATCATGGAAAAGTGTCTTCTAGGAACTTTTAGTGCTTTGGAAGTAGTTTCCAACGGTACCAAGCTTTCCAATGTTGGACTTGTAATGAGTTAGATACGATTTTTCAAAGATCTCGTATCAAAGCTGAAATTTTCGAAACTTAAGGATATGGAGTTTTTTGAATTCTCCTTTTCCCCTCGATATCACTTGAACGTTTTACACTTGATTTCAAAGGTGAAAACTCGATTTCTCTTGTGCTTTAAAACCCCACATTTGAGCCTCGATTTACGAATAAATAGGGCTCATTTTCATAAAATTTTCTCAGATTGTACAAGTGTACAATCTTCCTTGATAATTGGGGTTTATGAGTGATAGATTATTATTAATTGCTCAGGCACTCAAGAGGACCTTCAAGAGGATCCCACGGTGAACGCTTGAACCTCGAGTGACATTCATTCTTCTTTACTTGGTGAGTGTCAAGTGCATGATTACTTGAACTCCTGTGAACTTGATACATGCTTACTTGTTATCCATGACTTGAGATTTCGAAAATGGAGCCGAGTGTGTACCTTATCGCACTCGTTCTCATTTGAAATGAATAACTCATGCTTGAAATGCTGGAATATATCAAATGCTTGGATATATCAAATGCTTGAATGACATGAATTTGTATGCTATGGCTGCATACGTCACTGGAGTGAATCTCCTCGACATACAAATGTTACATGGGGGACGCCCAAACTCATAGGGCGACCTTGGGACTCGAGCCGGCATGGGCTTGCTCGGGAATCTCGGTGAGCCATGAGAATTACATGATAAGCTTGACCTATCGAAGAGGTCTAGCTTTGTGACGACCCACCTCTCCCTAGGGCGAACCCTGGGGTATCAGCAGACCGCCTGCCCAACTCTCGCCGGGATTCACTACAATCTTCAAGTAAATTACAAATTAAACTCCAATATCACATGAAATACTCCACTAAAACAATCATGTACTCTAAAATATAAAAGAACTATTTATGCTTATATGTTACAACCAAGATTTCCAATGTACTTTTACAATACCGAAAGCCCAAAATAATCATAAGTTTTACACCATGGAGTCCCAAAATTAAAGATAACGACTAGTTCTACCCAAAGGGGGTCACTAATTAAGCCTCAGAACTTCCACTTCCAAACCTGTTAAGGAAAACAAATTGGGGTGAGCTAACGCTCAGTGAGGCCAAGGGAAAACATGCAAGCATGCGAGCAAATACACAATATAAAGCAATAACTTGAGTAACAAGTAACTTCGAAACATTAAGAAAGTAGGGAATTTAATCACAATAAAAGGATACGGAAGCTCTCAGGAGCTAATCCACGCGCGATCCAAGCTCAGGTAGTTGACCCTCCGTCAACTTTCACAGTTATCCATGTAGAACTCCACTTACTACCTCCAGCCACCATGACACCCTCTTGGATCCGTAACCAAACAAGCATGTAGGTGGTATCACTTAACAAGTATACCTTAGCAAGACTCCTTATTTGGATCAAGTTATAACACTTCCCAAGGTTCACCAAACTTCTCGACCAAGCCCTTGCCGGCTCGAGTTACAAGGCTAGCCAATGGGTTAGGGCATCCCCCCCATTCACTTTTGGGTCGATGAGACGAAACTCCAATCGACAAGATTTGGTCATAGCATTGAGACGGGATGAGCAGTACCTCCCACCCTAAAAGGGCGTGATACATTCTGCCGCTCAATGCTCACGAAAAACACTTTCATTTACATTCACATGTAACACTTATCACTTATCAAGCAAGCAATTTCATGAAAGAGAGGACAAGGGCAATAAAGTACACCCTAGCCTCATTAACTAGCAAGTACGAGAAACATTTCATTTAAACACTTAACATGCACTTGACACTCACCAAAAGTCATGAGAGAGAGAAAAAGTGAAGCGGCTAAACGAGTTCTTCGGAGTCTTCGTATTCACCTGAGATATGTATAATCACGATCATTCACGTGCATATTCAAGGTCAAGCAAAAATATCAAGTCATTTTCATGTTTATTGTAAAAATCAGGAAATTGGAGGTTTATGGCAGAAATCTTTAGAAAATCGTAACTTAATATTTACAAGTCCAAAATTTTCATGGTTGATACCGTTGGAAACCTAATTGAAAGGGCTAAAACTTTGTAGAAGACACCTTGATGAGATTCCATACGGATTTTGCCCAGTTTTTCCGTCAATAGACTGCTACAGTAAAATGCAAGGCAGGGAAAATTCTGTTTTTCCAGCGGATTTTGAAAAATCACCAAAAATCACAGAAAATGAGTTAGCCCCTGAAATTTACATGGTTTGTAACCTTATGTTGCCTAGTTTCAAAAAAAAATAAACGGAACTCGATTGGAGTGGTATACATGAAAATATAACCTTTTTCCCAAAACTGGTCTGATGTTCCAGAAAGCAGATTTCCAGTTTTCACTTTAGCAAGTTCACTCCTTTCTTTTCCTTTGAAGAGCTAATCGGTTTAATCAACCCAAATACTCTTAAAATCCATTATTTTGGCAAAACTTTAACTCAAATAAAAGCTCCAAAAATCTGAAATTTTGTCCCAAAAATTTCGGCCAACATGAAAGATTCAAAACAGAAATTTTTCCTCTTGCTATACTTAAACACACACAAGTTCATCCATCCAAATTAAGGAATATCTTGCAATAATTAACAACCCAAACATGTAATAAAGCAAGATTTATCACATATATGCATCTAAAGCTCATAATACCTCAAGACCTCTAGCTATCATCAAGCTAAAACAAGAAAGCAATTAAAATCCTCAAGCGAGTCACCCCGAACCAATGCTCAAGGGGTTCAGCCACAATAATCACAATAATCGCCCCGAACCAATGCTCAAGGGGTTCAGTCACAATTCACAAATCACATCACATATCACACACAAGTCACATCCAATACACAACAACCAACCAATGGCCTTAGGTGTGATAAAGTACACAACAAGTCGAGTGTGATAAAGTACACCATCGACCAAGCGTCCAGTAACCACATTGACCACATAAACACATTGAGCACATTAATTTATTGAACACGTTAAGCACATCGAGCACATTGTCACATTGGTAAACAGGTCACTCAAATAGTGGAAGTCACGTGTCCTTTGGGCGAGTGCGATAACGTACACACTCACCTAATAAGAAAGTACAGTTCGCAAATCCATTTAACAAATCCTTTTTGTAACGGCAAGTACATTTAAATAAAACAAAGGGCACATTTAACCAAAACACTTGACTAATTCACTTAGAAAAATAAGGAACACCCACCAATCACCGCTCATGATCCCCATTCACCACAATTGATTATTGTCCAAATCCAATTCCTAAAACACAAAAGTTCAATATCACATATCACTGTCCCCTTTTAGCAATTTAAGCACAACCCGAGCTACACTTATCGGATTGAAACAAACAATATACCGTTTCGAAGCTAAGACATAGTCTCTAAAATTCTCATGAAGACATCTCAACCCATTTCTCACCCTAACTAGGTCAAATGTACCAAAACAGCCCCCAGTTTTCTCGGTTCAATTCTCACTGACACAATTACTGACAGTCCTAATTCAGTTATTCATAACTCAGAATACACAACTCCGATTCAGGTGATTCCAAAGCCATTTGAAAGCTAAGATACAAGGCTACAATTCGTAAGAAGACATAGACAACCAATTCAGTAATATTCCCAGTCAAACTAACCAATTACAGAGGCTGATTATCATTTCTGATAGAAACAGGGCAGCAGGGGCAATTTTGTCATTTTACAAGCTACCCTGCTCCGATTGAGCTAAACATTTACAGGCATAATCTACACTCAATTCTCTCCAACTTTCATGTTATGTGCTAAGGCTAATTCAGCCCCAAACAGTTTCTAATAATCACAGAAATTTCGGACAGTACTCTCCCTTGAAATTTCCAGATTTGAAACCTTCTTTTGGAACCATTTTGCAACACCATTTGAAGGGGTTTTTTGTAAGAGAAAATGACAGCTTAAAACTTAAATTTTTTAGCTCCCAAATCAGTCTTTAAAATTTGTGAAAACACAGCCAAGAAAAATAGAGAAAACAGAAACCATTTCGGTCCCCCTCTCTCCCGCCCCTTTCTCCCGATTTCTGTTAAGGTTCTTCCCTTCCAAAGTTCAATCCACAACTCCAAATATTCACACATATACCAATCAAAAATCATGCTAGCAACCAAGATCATACATTTGTGGGAATCCCAAGAGCCTGCAGATTAACCAAATCCAACAAGAATTCAACCCAATGAAGTTTCAAGATTCACTCTTCAAGAGATAACATGAAAGCTCTAGCTTTTGGGTTAGAGAACTACCTCAGGTTTCTAGCTGATTTTCTCAAGGTTAGGATGTCCGATCTTCACCACAAAGGGATCTCTTTCCTTCTCCAAGAATCTGGCCAGCCACCACAAGGAGCTCCTCTCAGTTTCTCCCTCTCTTTCTCTCGGCTAGAACAACAAAAAAAAAATAGGAGATGGAGTTAAGCTAGAAGTTGGTTGGTCATGGAATTTGAGTTGAGGAAGAAGAAGATAGAGCTTTGGCTAGAAAGAGGGAGAGAGTGTGTGAGGGTGGTCAGCTGATAAGGGAAGAAGAAAAAGAATGAAAGGTTTGAAAAATTGGGAGCATTAAATTGGGAAGAGAAGGATAGGACTTAAAGCCCTATTTTAAGGATCATGTCCCCTCTTGCATATTAATGTCTTAAGAGTAAATTTAGTGGGGATGAAAGTGATTATCTTGGCTAATGAGGGAGGGGGATTCTCGACTATAATGAGGAAGAAAGGAAAAGAGATTGAAGTGAATTGGAGGAAATTAAATGGAAGAAACAATGGCAAATTAAAACTTAGTTTTAGGGGAAATTGTCCAACTTTGATCAATGCTTATGTTCCACTTAAATTTGTCCACTACACTTTTCTTACCTATCTTAGTTCTATCTCATTTAAAATTCTTTGAAAGCTACTCATAGTCTAATCTTTCACCAAAGTTAAATTCCTCGACACGGCTCAAAAACCAAACTTAGCACTAGTCGGTCAAACATTGAAATTTTGTTCGAATGAAAATCATTTAACTATGAAGATGTGAACTATGCACATAAAGATCATGTAATTTTATATAAATACATAATATAATTATTTTCACATTTATTATTTAACTTTTCAAAAAAATATAAAATAAATAAACAATAAAATAATTAAAAGGAATAGTAATAATAATAATATTATTAAAATAATAAATTTTGAGGCCCTCACACGCTTGGCATTCTCGTGGAGTATCGCCTTATAAATGTTGTGCGGGCCCGGTGCGGTGTACGGTGGACGGATATGAGAAGTAAGTGGAGATTTACGGATTGGAAATACCGACCCGGTTGATGGAGAGTCATCGCGGGAAGGTATACGAATGACCCTGGCCAAAGCAAGTGGAACTTAGCTCCTGAGAGCTACCATAATCCTTGAATTGTTTCTGTTTACATTTCATTAAAATTGTTAATTACTCGCACTTTATCAATTGACCTATTATTGGGCGTGCTATTTGGACTATGTGCTTGCCTGTGTGTTCTTGGCCTCACGAGCTTTTTGCTCACCCTGTAGATTTGTTTTCCTTAACAGGGATGGATGGAAAGTGAACTTGAAGAAAACCCCTTGTGATGTACTTTTGTATAAGGGTTTTTCAATGTACATGGCTAGACTCTAGATTATTGTATAATTTGGGATTTGATGTAACTTTTGGAAATCCGATGTAAGGATTTGATGATTATGATATATTATTAAGTTTGAAAGTTTTTCGCATTTTCTTACTCTACTTCGTGGATGGCTAGTATTTCATTAAGCTTGATCGGAAATTGCCCTTGAGTCCTGGCGAGAGCTGGGCATGGCGTCCGGCGGATACCCTCTGGTTCGCCTTAGGGAGAAGTGGGGGTGTCACAGTTGGTATCAGAGCACTAGGTTAGAGATCTATATGGGAGACCTACTAGATACTCTATCCTTAAGACCTGAGACAGAATGATTTAGTCATATTTCAAGTGATACTTGGGCAAGTTAGTGACTAAGTTAGGCATGTCGTAAGTGACATTCGTGCGAGCTAGTGATTAAGTTTCTAACCCGAAAAGTGTAATTGTTTTGCAGGGATGGAAAATGGAAATGGGGACCCCGCAGCTAATGGGAATGGCCATGCGAATGATCATGTAGAGCCTCCTAGGCCTATTTACTACCGAGCTCTAGGTGGGGGAGCTCGTGTACGCTACTCACCCTCCGATAGGTACCCCCGATGTTCGTGTAGGTTGACTTTTGCCTACCCGAACCACCTCGTGCTAGCCTTGGACGACGAGCGTCGTCAGTTAGTGACTGCCAACTTAGATTTGCAGGCGGAGGTGGACGAGCTGAGACAGATGGTTAGCGCACAGGGTGAGCAGATTGCTGAGCTCGAGGAGGTGATAGAGGGCGAGGTGGCTACTGCTTGCAGTTACTCGTGAGGAGCTCCAGAGGACTAGGGCTCGACTCACTAGGTTAGGTGAGAAGGTCCGTGATCGGGCTTCCAGGATCCTAGCTGATGCTACTAGGCTGGAGATGAGGTGATGGATGTAGTCCAGAGCTCTGATCAGGAGGAGGATCCTGAGGAGGAGATTCCGCCTGGTAATCCTACTGTGGACTAGGTCCCTAGTGATTGATTCTTTCGACCCTTTTGACTGGGATAGTTAGGATTAGTTGGGGTGATGCTAAGTGCTGAGGCCATTATATTTTGCATGACTGTGTGGCCTTCTTTTGAGGCACTTGCTTTTACTTTAGTTTTCTGTGACTAAAAGTACTCTTGTGGCACCTGTGTGCTATATTTTGTGATTGCCCCCTGACTTGATAATTGTATGAACTTGAAGTGTTAATGAATGTAAATTATTGTTATTCCCAATGTTTTCTTGATTGGTTCTTGTTTTTTACTTTTCTTGCATAATTGATTTATTTCTTGCACTAGACGCGTCTAGAATAATGGAAGGACTAAGAAGTGGTTGAGGCTGTGGGCGAGGGACTAGACAGGCCCAACCTCATGGGATGACCAGGGATTGGCAATTGGACCGACCTAGGGACAGGAAAATATAGAGGGAAATCAAGTGGCTACCGCCATCAATAGGATGACTGACATCCTAGAACGCTTAACTGATAGGCAAGGTCCTGGACCGCTTAACCAACCTGGGGGACAGGATAGAGGAGAGGATAGAGCCTTAGAGAAGGTTCTTAAAATTTAATCCGCCTAAGTTTATTGGTGAACCCGATCCTGAAGTAACGGAGAATTGGTTGTAGAGAATGACCAATATATTCGCCGCTCTAGACTACAACTGATGATAGGCGAGTGAATTTCGCTGCATTCCAATTTGAGGGAATGGCACGTGCTTGGTGGGATGTGATAAAGGACAATGGGAGAGAACCCCAAGCCCCTTGAAACTTGGGAGAATTTTTCGAGAGAATTTAATGAGAAATTTCTTCCGCTCTTAATCCAAGAAAAAGAGGGGAGAATGAATTATCAAGTTAAAACAAGGAACCCTTAGTGTAGCGGAATAATGAAGGGAAATTCACTAAGCTTTCCAAAGTATGCCCCTGAGTTGGTGATTAATGAGCGAAAGCGGATAAGGCGATTTGTACAAGGGATTAATGTGGAAATCCAGGAGGGCTTGGCCGCAGCCCAAATCTTACATTTACTGAGGCTTTAGAGAAAGCGCAAAGGGTTGAAAGTGCAAAGAATGCAAGTGAGAGACTTTCACAATAGGAAGAGGAACTTTTCTAGCCATGCTTCTGGACAGGCTAATAAGAATACACGGTCTTCCAAAGTGGGAAGAGGAATGGGAGGAATCCGAACTGCTGGAACTTCGAGGGGAGCTTTATCTAGAGGAGGTCCGTAGTGGGCCGACCCAAGCTAGGGGAGCGCCTTCTACTGGTTCGGCTGTCGACCCCTCAAGTCACTTGTGGGTACTGTGGAAAACCCAACTACTCTGAGAATGATTGTTGGAGGAAGTCTGGGAAAGTGTTTGGCGTGTGGTAGTACGGAGCACCAACTCGCTGAACTGTCCAACAAAATGAAGATGGGAGGTAACACTCAGAGACCAGAAAAGTCAACCTCTAAGCAGACCCAGTGCCGGAGGAAGTCGGCCGAAAGTACCGGCTAGGGTTTAGGCACTGGACTATCAATAGGTTCCTGAGGCGACTGAGGTGGTTGAAGGTACAATTCCAATTTTTCACCGTTTAGCTAGGGTTTTAATTGATCCGGGTGCAACACACTCTTTTGTAAACCCTAATTTCATGGATGGAATAGACACACTCATTTTGCTCTCCCGAAAGCTCCCTCTCAATTTCCCCAGATTTTTCTTTCTTGTTGCTCTGTTTTTCCTCAACTTTGCCTCCTCAGCTTTTCCTTGGCTCTGGTTTCTTGCCGAAAGCCTTTCTCCTTCCACGGCCTCTCCAAGCTCTGGTTCTTTCCCAGTTTTTCTTTTCTTTCGCTTACCCGCCGTCCGCCGCCCCTTTTATTTCCTCTGTTTGCTCTGTTTTCTTTTTTTCTCAGCCCCCAAGACCTCCTCTGTTTTTTCTCTCGTCCGTGGCTCTTTTTTCTTCCCCCTTGTTCTTTTTCTTTTTGCTCCCCTTTTAGCCGAAGCCTCCCTCTGTTTTTCTTCTTTTTTTTTCTTTTTCCTCTCAAATTTCCTTAGACCCCCATGTGTCCTAACACCTCACTTCCTAGGTGTTGTGTTGTCCAAGAAATAAAGGGACACTTGTCCCTATTGCATGTGCCCCATTTACTCAATTGCATGTGTGCCACTTGGCCCTATTGCATTGTGCCATATATTATCTTGTATTTTGTATTTTCTTTTCAATGTTAATTTCCAATGTCATTTTGTATATAAAAACTGAGTTTGAAAAAAAGATAAAAAATTGGATCTTTATTAAGAATTTCCTTTTCCTGAAGTTTAGTGTAAAAAAATTTGGAGAGAAAAGATAAAATAAAAATAAAAAAGAAACATGAATTACTATTTGCAACCTTAAATCAGTTAAAATCAAATAATGAATATGGAAACAAGAATAAATAATAATAATAAAATAAAAAGAAAAATAAAAGGAAGAAGAAAAAAAACTAAAATTGAATTAAATAAACAAATAAAAGCTAAAACTAAATTAATTAAATAAATAAAGTTCAAAATTGAATTAATGAAATTTTGGTGTCTACACGTTGGAGTTGGAACCCAACTCGTCGAAACTAGGCCTCCCTATGACTGTCGGAGGATTTACTCGTATCCTAATTATATGGTGCTAGCAGTAATCGATGATTAGAGGCGGGTATCCGAGGAGAATAGGGGTAGTTCGAGAGGATAATCGAGAACTGAGAGCAACTGTGGATGCCCAAACTGTTAGAATTCATGAACTAAAGACGGATATACTTGAGGAGCGGAAAAAGGCTGAGCCTCTTCGTGAGCAACTTCAAGAGGCTAAGAAGCCGACTTACTAGGGTAGTACACGAGATTAAAGACCGGACTGAGGGACTGATGGCTGAGTGTGTTACTTTGGTCGAGCAAGTAGTGGATGGCAAGATACTCGACGAGGAAAATGAGGAAGAAACTCCTAGTGCTGAAGAGGAAGATGATCCTACTGATGTAGCAGAGACTTCTGGCTCCGCCAATCACTAAGCTAGTGATTTAGTCTACTTTAGTAGTTTTTGTTTAGAATAGTCGGGGTGGTACTTGCTCAAAGGCCATTGCATTTGCTTAACTGTGCTACCTACCTTTTGAAGCACTTGAATGTTACTTATGATGTGCTTGACTTTGTTGCTCTATGACTTCTAATCTATGTTATGGGTTGTGCATAATTGCAATTATTTTGGTCTCTCCCTTATTTATTTTTCGTCTTGCATAATTAAAGTGTCATTTTTAAACTCCGCTTATGCATATTTATCTTACGTCTATGCCTTTAGAAAATTACTAGGACTGTGGACGGCCGAAAATGTGGAAGGGGCCGTGGGCGTTAGGTTACGCAACCCCAAACTCAAGGAGATGATTAAGGATCGACAACTGGGCCGAGCCAAGAGCAAGTAAACGAAGAAGATGACCAAATAGCTACTGCTATTAACCGTATGACAGATATCTTAAAATAGTTAGTAGAGCGTCAAGATCCAGGACCTGTTAATCAGCCTGGGGCACAGGAGAGAGGGGAGGATAGAGTCTTGGAGCGATTTTGAAATTTGCCCCGCCTAAGTTTCTTGGGGACCTAATCCCGAAATAGCGGAGAATTGGCTGGAGAGAGTGACTAACATCTTTGCCGCTTTAGACTGCACCGAGGAGAGGCGAGTGAATTTCGCTGCCTTTCAATTTGAAGGTGCGGCACGTGCTTGGTGGAACGTGATTAAGGGGAAATGGGAAAAAGTATAGACCCCTTGGATCTAAAAAAATTTTGTGAGAGAGTTAATGAGAAGTTTCTCCCGCCCATGATTCAAGAGAAAAGGGAGGATAAATTTATAAAGTTGAGACAGGGGACTTGTGAGGACTCGCAAATTTTCTTATTTTAAACTCCTAATTCTAGCTTATTTAATTATTTATTTGGCCAATTGCCCCGAATATTATTTTCTAACCTTTTTAGACCTAATTATATGGATCTATAGCCTAGTTATATTTTTAAAGTGACCTGTTTGAAAATTTAATTTTTGGAAGCTCGTTAAGTGTGAATAGTGAAAGCGCGTTGGAAATAATAATCGATTCGAGAATACAATAAGCTTGAAAATTGGAGACTTGTATATTAGTTTTAAATAGGTATTTTTATGTTTAAGTGTTCAATTATTAGTTAGTGATACTATCGTTATAAGAATTTCTTGAAAAATTCACTTTACCGCGCACAAATCGGTAGTACGCGATTTCACGCGCGCGATTAATTGAGGGATTTTAGAGCTTATTTTTAGACTATTAAGAGTGAATAATAATAGTATGAATAGAAGTGCACTAGAGGTTGGAGAATGAAAATTATTGGCCGATCTGATAGGTTTAACAATTAAGGGATATGATGTGATCTTAGGAATGGACTGGTGAGCCCGTTACAATGCCCAGTTGAATTGTAAGACAAAGATAGTAGAGTTGTGCATTCCGGGACAAGCAACCTTGAAACTGGACGTACGGGGTAGATTAGCCTCATCTGCACTTATCTCAGGGATCCGAGCTAGCAAAATGTTAGGTAAAGGAACTCAGGGATATTTGGCTTTTCTAATCAACACTCCTAATGATAAAATGAGACTGGAGGATATGCCTGTAGTGAAGGATTACCCAGATGTTTTTCCTGAGAAGTTAGAGTCCTTACCCCCGGAAAGGGACATAACTTTTAAGATTGATGTGACTCCGGGAGTAGCACCTATCTCTAAGACGCCCTATCGGATGGCTCCAGCCGAATTGAAAGAATTGAAATTTCAACTACAGGACTTGTTGGAACAGGGCTTTATAAAGGAAAGTGATTCACCATGGGGAGCTCCGGTCTTGTTTGTTAAGAAGAAAGATGGGAGTCTAAGGTTGTGTATAGACTATCGAGGCTTGAATGAGGTTACCATCAAGAATAAGTACCCGTTGCCCCACATTGATGAACTATTTGACCAATTACAAGGGGCGGTAGTATTCTCCAAGTTGGATTTGAGACAGGGTTATTATCAATTGAGGATTTTGGAGAAAGATATACCCAAGACTGCTTTTAACTCGAGGTATGGACACTATGAGTTTGCAGTAATGCCATTTGGATTAACGAATGCACCTGCTGCTTTTATGGATTTAATGCACAGGGTCTTTAAGCCTTATCTGGACCAATTTGTGGTGGTGTTTACTGATGATATTTTAGTGTACTCTAAGAATGTGAAAGATCATGAGAAACACTTGAGTATTGTTTTGCAAACTTTGAGGGAACACCAATTGTATGCTAAGTTTAGCAAGTGTGAATTTTGGTTAAAAGAAGTGACTTTCTTGGGGCACATAATTTCTAAGGATGGGATTAAAGTGGATCCAGCCAAAGTGGGAGCCGTTTCAAAGTGGAAACCACCGGAAAATCCTACTGAGATTCGAAGTTTCATAGGACTAGCAGGGTATTACCGGAGATTTATCCAAAATTTTTCTAGAATTGCTGGAACCCATGACTGAGTTGACCAAGAAAAATGGAAGTTTATTTGGAGTCCTAAGTGTGAAGAGAGTTTCCAAGAGTTGAAAAAGACGTTTGACAAGAGCGCCTGTGTTAGCTCTGCCGAATGGGAATGATAGTTTTGTGGTCTATACAGATGCTTCTAAAGAAGGTTTGGGATGTGTTTTAATGTAAAATGATAAAGTAATAGCTTATGCCTCTAGGAAATTGAAACCGCATGAAGGAAATTATCCAACTCATGATTTGGAGTTAGCAGTTGTAGTGTTTGCTTTAAAGAAATGGAGACATTATCTGTATGGAGTGACATTTGAGGTTTTACTGACCACAAGAGCCTTAAGTATTTGTTTTCTCAAAAGGAACTGAATTTGAGACACGTAGATGGATGGAATTTTTGAAGGACTATGATTGTACGATAAAGTACAATCCAGGGAAAGCCAACGTAGTGGCCGATGCTTTGAGTCGTCAAGTACAAGTGGCCGGATTGATGATTAAGGAATTACACTTGTTGGAGGAAGTTAGTTATTGGAATCCTAGACTTGAGCCGAGAAAAGTAATCCTTGGGAATATTGTAGTGAATTCCATTCTGTTGGAACGTATCAAGAAATCTCAGGAAAAGGACCTTGAAGTGCAAAAATGGTCAGAAAAAGTTAAAAAGGGAGAAAAGTCGGATTTTAACTTGGGATCCAAGGGTATTTTGAGGCTTCAGAATCGGATAGTGGTGCCAAACGATGAGGGACTTAAGAAGGAAATTTTGGAAGAGGCACACCGATCGAAATTTATGGTGCACCCAGGAGGGAATAAAATGTACCAAGACTTGAACAGTTTGTATTAGTGGGAGAGCATGAAAAAGGAAATTGCTCAATTTGTCCAAACTTGTTTGACTTGTCAGCAAGTAAAAGCTGAACACCAAAAACCATCGGGATTTTTGCAACCTTTGGAGATACCTGAGTCGAAATGAGAGAATATCACTATGGATTTTGTATCAGGGTTACCAGGGACACAAAGAAGCCATGATGCTATTTGGGTAATAGTTGATAGACTGACCAAATCGGCTCATTTTCTGCCGATCAACATGAAGTACCCATTAGAGAAATTAGCTAAGTTGTGCTTGGATGAGATTATCAGGTTACATGGGATACCTGTGAGTATAGTGTCCGATAGAGATCCAAGATTTGTTTCAAGGTTCTGGCAAAAGATGCAAGAGGTGTTGGGGACTAAATTGAATTTTAGTACTACTTACCATCCCCAGACCGATGGACAGTCGAAGAGGACAATTCAAACCCTTCAGAACATGTTGAGGACTTGTGTTTTGGATTTTGGGGAGAGTTGGAGCAAGTATTTGACACTGGTAGAATTTGCCTTTAACAATAGTTTCCATTCTTCTATTCAAATGGCTCCGTATGAAGCACTTTATGGTCGGAAATGTAGATCTCCGATTTGTTGGGATGAAATAGGTGAACATAATATCTTAGACCCGACTACAATACCTTGGATTGAGGAAGCTAATGAGAAAATAAAGTTGGTACGCCAGAGGATTCAGACCGCTCAAAGTCGTCAGAAGAGTTACGCAGATAATCGGAGAAAGGATTTAGAATTTGCGGTTGGAGATCAAGTATTTCTTAAGATTACACCTCTAAAGCAAGTTTAATGTCTGGGAAAGGAAAGAAGTTACAACCGAGGTTTGTAGGGCCTTATAAGGTTATCCAACGTGTAGGAAATGTGGCCTATAAGTTGGAATTGCCACCGAGTTTGTCTCGGATTCGTAACGTGTTCCATGTGTCTATGTTTAAGAAGTACCATCCAGACCCTTCTCACAATTTGCAACCAGAAAGCTTTGAGATCGATGAGACCTTCACCTATGAGGAGAAACCGGTAAAGTTTCTGGATAGGAAGGTGAAGGAATTACGAAATAAGCGGATACCATTGGTAAAAGTTCTTTGGAGGAATCATGGAATAGAGGAGGTAACCTGGGAGAATGAAGAAGCAATTCGAGGAAAGTATCCAGACCTGTTCGCCAATCAAGGTAAATTTCGTAGACGGAATTTTCTTAAGGGGGAGAGGATGTGAGGACTCGCAAATTTTCTTATTTTAAACTCCTAATTCTAACTTATTTAATTATTTATTTGGTCAATTGCCCCGAATATTATTTTCTAACCTTTTTAGACCTAATTACATGGATCTATAGCCTAGTTATATTTTTAAAGTGACCTGTTTCAAAATTTAATTTTTGGAAGCTCGTTAAGTGTGAATAGTGAAAGCGCATTGGAAATAATAATCGATTCGAGGATACAATAAGCTTGGAAAATTGGAGACTTGTATATTAGTTTTAAATAGGTATTTTTATGTTTAAATGTTCAATTATTAGTTAGTGATACTATTGTTATAAGAATTTCTTGGAAAATTCACTTTACCGCACACAAATCGGTAGTACGCGATTTCACGCGCGCGATTAATTGAGGGATTTTAGACCCTTATTTTTAGACCATTAAGAGTGAATAATAATAGTATGAATAGAAGTGCACTAGAGGTTTAGCGCACAAGTGAAACAAACTCGAGCGGAATCGATCACGAAACGCTCGCTTGTGCGCGCGGGGAGAGAGTTGACTTTCGAGGCATTCTTAGCCATACATTTTAGCTTCTCAAGGAAGCTTCATTGCAACACAAAACTCTCCATTTCCCTCTCTCTTCTGCCCGGCCATCCAAGGAAGAAAAACAGCCCACATTTCTTCTTCATTTCACCTTCAAATCTTCACCAAATCACTTCAAATTTTACGTACAACTTGCTAAACACTTGGAGAGCAACTCAAGCTACAAAAGAGCTTCAAATCCACGGTTTTTCTTGAGCTAAGGAGGACCGAAATTTCTGCCTTGAACATCTAGGAAAGTAAGTGACGATCAACCTTGCAAATCTTGACTTATGGAAGTTGTTTAGCACTTATGAGTTCATAATTTCTTATGGGCAGTTTTATTTATGTGGAAATTTGGTGTGTGGGCTCTATGAACTCCCACTATGGCTTGTTGGACTGATTTGTGGTGTTTTGAAGTTGTTAATGTTGGTTTAGTGCTTAAATTAGTAGAAATAAGTGATATTATGGATGATAGCTCAAAGGAGGTGAAGGGAAGAATTTTTCCATTTCTGCCCCTGTGAATGTCCGTGGCCCTTAGGGCAAATGTTTTTTGTTCTAATGACTTGGTTATGATGTATACATGTTGTGTGGGATGTGTAGAAAGTTTCATCAAAAAATTTCATGATTTGGTTAGCCAAATGATGTGTTTTCGGAAGTCAGCAAAAACTGGAAATTTTCCCGTAACTGCTCTGGCAGTGTTTGTGTTTTGGATATAACTTTTTACTCCGATGTCGAAATCGAGTACCGTTTGTGGCACTGGAAACTAGACATTCCCAGCTGAGTAGTCCATACCAATCGTTTGAACATAACTGTCCTGTTTCGCGTCTACACTGGGAGCTCTGTTTTGAGCAGCGAATTGATGCTCAAATATGAGCTAGTTGTGGACAGATTTTGAAAACGATTTCTTCTGAGAAATTGTAGCATTAGGAATCTAGTTTTCAAAGCCACTGTCCATGCTCAATTCCAAGTTGAATTGAGTGAGTTGTGGCCGAAATCCGAAACTGACCCAATGATTTGGAACCCTCTTTTGGCTATAAATGTCTAAATCTTGATTGGGACTTGTTGTTTCGAAATTCTTGATGTTAATCACCCACCAAATGCATCTTGGATGTTTCTTAGACCTTGTCTATAAAAATGGACCGTGTTTGAGATACTTGGTTGACCAAACGTTTTGAAAATGGAAAACGGAACGACCAAGGCAGATTTACCTTGGAACTTTCGTGATTGGGTTAACCAACTTCCCGTACGTATTTTTCCATGCAATTCGATAGAGGAATAGCCCTCATACGATAGTATAATACTGCCAAACTGGGTGCCATTCCGAGTTCATTTCGATGTTCAACCGAAGTCCCAAAGTTCATGGTTTTAGTTTGGAAAACCTTGTTTAGCGAGGAAATTTTAGTAAATTTAAGCCACCATACCTTGGTGTTCAAAACTCCAATTCTTGTTCGGCTTGTTTTGTTTTAAACATGGATTGTAACTCTAATTGAGTTTCAAATTTGAGAGACTAGTTCAAATTCTATGAATTATGCCGAATTTTCAAAGTTGGCCAAAAACCAACCCAAAACTGTCTTAGTAAGCTTACGGCAGCAACTTTGAGATGCGTTTTGGATATCTTTCATTTGGAATCATGGAAAAGTGTCTTCTAGGAACTTTTAGTGCTTTGGAAGTAGTTTCCAACGGTACCAAGTTTTCCAATGTTGGACTTGTAATGAGTGAGATACGATTTTTCAAAGATCTCGTATCAAAGCTGAAATTTTCGAAACTTAAGGATATGGAGTTTTTTGAATTCTCCTTTTTCCCTCGATATCACTTGAACGTTTTACACTTGATTTCAAAGGTGAAAACTCGATTTCTCTTGTGCTTTAAAACCCCACCTTTGAGCCTCGATTTACGAATAAATAGGGCTCATTTTCATAAAATTTTCTCAGATTGTACAAGTGTACAATCTTCCTTGATAATTGGGGTTTATGAGTGATAGATTATTATTAATTGCTCAGGCACTCAAGAGGACCTTCAAGAGGATCCCACGGTGAACGCTTGAACCTCGAGTGACATTCCTTCTTGTTTACTTGGTGAGTGTCAAGTGCATGATTACTTGAACTCCTGTGAACTTGATACATGCTTACTTGTTATCCATGACTTGAGATTTCGAAAATGGAGTCGAGTGTGTACCTTATTGCACTCGTTCTCATTTGAAATGAATAAGGATTGGATGATTCCGATGTAAGGATTGGATGATTATGATATATTGTTAAGTTTGAAAGTTTTCCGTATTTTCTTACTCTACTTCGTGGATGGCTAGTATTTCATTAAGCTTGATCGAAAATTGCCTTGAGTCCTGGCGAGAGCTGGGCAGGTGTCCCGTGGATACCCTCTGATTCGCCTTAGGGAGAAGTGGGGGCGTCACAGGACTTCTAGCGTTGCTGACTATAAGGAATGATTCACTAAATTTTCGAGATTTGCTCCGGAGTTAGTGGCCACTGAGAGGAGAAGGATACGACGATTCGTACAAGGGTTAAATATGGAGATTCAAGAGAGGCTAGCGACAGCCCAAATCCCTATTTTCACTGAGGCCCTAGAGAAAGCGCAGCGAGTCAAGAGTGCAAAATTGCAAGTTAGAGGTTTTCGTACAAATAAAAGGGGCGCTCCTAGTAACCCTTCTGGACAACCGGATAAGAGTGCTCCACCTCCAAAAATGGGAAGAGGAACAAGAGGAGTAAAGACATCTAGAACACCAAGAGGGGCTATATCAAGAGAAGACGACAGTGGACGAGATCAATCGAGAGGAACACCTCCTAGTGGACAGGCCGTAGCTCCTCAAGTTGTTTGTGGCTATTGTGGTAAGCCCAACTACACAGAGAATGAATGTTGGAGGAAATCGAGAAAGTGTTTGTATTGTGGCAGCGCCGAGCATCAG
Source organism: Coffea humblotiana (assembly GCA_023065735.1). Lineage (NCBI taxonomy): Eukaryota > Viridiplantae > Streptophyta > Magnoliopsida > Gentianales > Rubiaceae > Coffea > Coffea humblotiana. The sequence goes on from CM041217.1 coordinate 15,268,410, forward strand.
CTCTCAAGATGTCCAAGTGTGCCGAAGGAAGGAGGTGATACTCAACGGCTAGAAAAGTCGGCATTTAAACAATCTAGTATTGGAGGAAGTCGACCCACGATGCCGGCTAGGGTTTATGCAATAGATCATCAGCAGGTTCCCGATTCCACTGAAGTCGTTGAAGGTACGATTCTTATCTTCCACTGTTTAACTAAGGTTTTAATTGACCCTGGTGCGACACATTCTTTTGTAAACCCTAATTCATGAGTGGGGTAGACGTGAGGCCGATTAAGTTACCCTATGACTTAGAGGTTAAAATGCCTACTGGAGATCAAAATTTAATTGCCAACTTGGTGTATAAAAATTACGAGATATGGGTTGGAGAGTGAAAATTATTGGCCGATTTGATGGGTTTAACTATTAAGGGGTATGATGTCATCCTAGGTATGGATTGGTTAGCTCGCTACCATGTTCAGTTGAATTGTAAGACAAAAACGGTAGAGCTATGTATTCCGGGAGAGACAACCCTAAAATTGGATGTAAGGGGTAGACTAGCCTCATCTGCCCTTATTTCAGGAATTCGAGTTAAAAAAATGTTGAGTAAGGGAGCTCAAGGATATTTGGCTTTTCTTATAAATACTCCTAATGATAAGGTGAGGGTGGAGGATGTGCCAGTGGTAAAGGACTATCCAGATGTGTTTCCCGAGGAACTAGAGTCATTGCCACCGGAAAGAAAGATAGCATTTAAAATTGATGTGACTTTAGGGGTAGCACCTATCTCTAAAACACCTTATAAAATGGCTCCAGCTGAATTGAAAGAACTGAAGTTGCAATTGCAGGATTTACTAGAGCGAGACTTTATAAGAGAAAGTGATTCTCCGTGGGGAGCTCCAGTATTATTTGTTAAAAAGAAGGATGGGAGTTTAAAATTGTGTATAGACTACCGAGACTTGAATGATGTTACCATTAAAAACAAGTACCCTTTACCCCACATTGATGAATTGTTTGACCAATTGCAAGGGGTGGTAGTATTCTCAAAGTTGGATCTCAGGCAGGGTTATTATCAATTGAGGATTTTGGAAAAAGATATACCTAAAACTGCCTTTAATTCGAGGTACGGGCACTTTGACTTTGCGGTGATGTCGTTTGGGTTAACTAATGCTCCTGCAGCTTTCATGGATTTAATGCATCGAATCTTTAAACCCTATTTAGATCAATTTGTGGTGGTGTTCATTGACGACATATTGGTATACTCTAAAACTCTGGAGGATCATGAGAAACATTTGAGGATTGTCTTGCGAACCTTGAGAGAACATCAACTGTATGCTAGGTTCAGTAAATGTGAATTTTGATTGAAGAAAATAACTTTCTTAGGTCACATAATCTTTAAGGAAGGAATTAAGGTGGATCCAACCAAAGTTGAAGCAATCAGAAAACCCTACTGAAATTCGAAATTTCTTAGGGTTAACGGGGTATTATCGGAGGTTTATCAAAGATTTTTCTAAGATTGCGGGACCCCTGACTAAGTTGACTAAGAAGAATGGGAAGTTTATGTGAAGTTCTAAGTGTGAAGAGAGTTTTCAAGAGTTGAAGAGACGATTGACAAGGGCACCTGTTCTAACCTTATCTAATGGGAAAGATAGTTTTGTGGTTTACACGGATGCTACAAAAGAAGGTTTGGGGTGTTTATTGATGCAAAATAAGAGGGTGATTGCGTATGCCTCTAGAAAGTTAAAACCTCACGAGAGAAATTACCCAACTCATGATTTGGAGTTAGCGGTAGTAGTGTTTGCATTGAAGAAGTGGAGACATTACCTATATGGGGTGACATTTGAGGTTTTTACAGGCCACAAGAGCCTTAAATACTTGTTTTTCCAAAAAGAGTTAAACTTGAGACAACGTAGATGGGTGGAGTTTTTGGAAGATTATGATTGTACGATTAATTATCACTCGGAAAAAACTAATGTGGTGGCCGATGCTTTAAGTCATAAAGTGCAAGTGGGTGGATTGATGATTAAAGAATTGCGCTTGTTAGAAGAAGTCAGTGTTTGGATCCCTCGTCTTGAACCAAGAAAGGTAATCCTTGAGAACATTATTGCGAAATCTACTTTATTATATCGTATAAAGGAGGCACAAGAGAAGGATTCAGAGGTACAAAAGTGTTTGGAAAAAGTTAAAAAGGGGGAAAAGTCAGATTTTAATTTGGGATCGAATGGTGTACTAAGGTTTCGAAATCACATAGTAGTGCCGAAAGATGAAGGGCTAAAAAGAAAAATCTTAGAAGAAACTCACCGTTCTAAATATACGGTACATCTTAGAGAAAATAAAATGTACCAAGATTTGAAGAGCTTGTATTGGTGGGAGAATATGAAAAAGGAAATTGCTCAATATGTTCAGACTTGTTTGATTTATCAGCAGGTTAAAGTCGAGTATTAAAAACCATCTGGCCTATTGCAGTCTTTGGAGATACCCGAGTGGAAATGGGAAAGTATCACCATGGATTTTGTATTTGAATTACCAAGGATATGAAGAGGTCACGACGCCATTTGGGTGATAGTGGATAGATTGACCAAATCTACTCATTTTCGGCCGATTAGTATGAAGTACTCACTGGAGAGACTAGCTAAGCTATATTTGGATGAAATTATAAGCTTACATGGAATACCAGTGAGTATTGTGTCCGATCGAGACCCTCGATTTGTTTCTCGATTCTGGCAGAACATGCAAGAAATGCTAGGAACTAAATTGAGTTTTAGTACTACCTACCATCCACAGACGGATGGACAGTCAGAGAGGACAATTCAGACTCTTGAGAACAAGTTAAGATCATGTATTTTGGATTTTGGAGAAAGTTGGAGTAAGTACTTAACATTGGTAGAGTTTGTTTATAATAATAGCTTCCATTCATCCTTTCAAATGACTCCTTATGAGGCTCTTTATGGCCGGAAGTGTAGATCTCCGATTTGTTGGGATGAAATAGGTGAAAGGAAGATCTTAGACCCAACTGCAGTACCATGGATTGAGGAGGCGTACCGAAAGGTGAAGTTGATACGTCAAAGGATTCAAACAACTCAGAGCCGTCAAAAGAGTTATGCAGATAATCGAAGGAAGGATTTGGAGTTTGCGGTTGGAGATCAAGTTTTCCTTAAGATCACTCCTCTAAAAGCGAGTTTGATGGCAGGAAGAGGAAAGAAGTTACAACCAAGATTTGTAGGACCCTATAAGATTCTCCAACGTGGCCTATAAGTTAGAACTACCACCTAGTTTGTCTCGAATCCGTAATATTTTTCATGTATCTATACTCAAGAAATATCATCCAGAACCCTCCCATGTACTACAACCAAAAAATATCAAGATTGACGAGGCACTAACGTGTATGAGGAGAAACCAGTGAAACTTTTGGATCGTAAAGTGAAAGAACTGAAGAATAAGCAAATCCCTTCAGTAAAAGTTCTATGGAGGAATCACGGAATAGAGGAAGCAACTTGGGAGATAGAACAAGAGATTCGAAAGAAATATCCAAACCTATTTTCGAATCAATGTATGAATTTCGGGGACAAAATTCTTTTAAGGGGGAGAGCATGTAAGGACTCATATTTTTATTCTTAATTTAGGCTATTTTAAAATTATTTGCATTTGGTGTTATTTAATTTTATTAATTTAGCATGAATTTTTCTTAAATTATACGTTTATCGTTTACGCGTTAAAATTTTTCAAAAGTCGCGCTGACACGACTAATCAGAGATTTGGAGAATTAATTTTAGACTAATAAGAATGGGTAATTGTAGTGTTAGAAGAACTACTTTGGAGGATTAGTATTTAAGGGTAGTAAACAATAAAGAAATTGGTAGGGCATGACAATATTATCCCACTAGCCAAAGTTGACTTTCTCACCTACAAAAAAGCTACCTTTCTTCTTACCTTTTCACCACAAATCAAAAACTTCAGCTCCCTCACTCTTTCTCTCTACCTTGGCCAAATTTGGGAGATCAAAAGGAGGAAGAAAAAGCTTCAACCTTTGGCCTTAATCTTGCTCAAAGATCCATACCCAACCCTCAAGACCTTTGGATATTGCTTTAGCTAGAGGAAATATGCTATCTTGTGGTGGATTTTGGTGGAGTGTTGGTGAAAAGTCTTGCCTTCAACTAGGGTTCAAGAAACCTTCAAGAGGTAGCAAATTTTACTCCCTTTGACATTTAATTTTTCAAATATCAGTAATGGTTAGTGGTTGTTGCTTGGATTTGGAAAACCCTAACCAAAACCTAAGCTAGAGGACTTGAGGAAAACCCTTGTTTCTTGCTTTATATTCTAGGTAGTGGCCTTGAGGTGAACTTTTAGGTAGAGGACTTGAGGATTCTTACTTGTTTGGTTGTATTCTTGTGGATTACAGCTTGGTTGTTGGCTTGAAAGTTGGATTTGAGCCATGGAAGTTAGATTTTGTTGAAGACATCTCTTGTTTCCCAATTATTTCTTTGATGCCAGCTTTATTTTAGATTTGCACTCACCACTTGAACTGCATATTCGTCCATGATAAAGGCCAGATCCGTTCTTGCTCAAAACATGAAAATTGTTGGGATTTGATTTATCTTTCTACCCAGAAAATATCAGCTCAATCGGAGCACTGTAGCTTATGAAATGACTAAAATACCCCTGACTGCCCAAATGCCCTGTTTAACCGACAACTTTTGGTTTTCTCTGAGATTTCAATTTTTGACCATGAAAATGCATGATTTGGCTTTGGAGGTCTTCATAATAAATGTAACCTATGTCTTAGTTTCGAAACGCCATAAGATTTATCTCAATCCGATAAGTGTAGCTTTAGTTGTGATTAAAATGTCAAAAGGTGAGAGGGACTTGAAAATGAAGGGGAAGGGGCTGACCAAATTTGGCTGTCCTGTTTCCTTACTTTAATTTCGAATTTTGTGGCTCAAATGGCTACAAAAATGCTTGTTATATGTTGTATTATGTGGGTAAAAATTATCTTTCAAAAATCATTTCAATTGGTTGGGTAAAACTTAAGTTTTGAAGAAAGAAAGAAAACTGGAAAAAGTAGCCCAGGTCAGCCGACCAGGGGCGCTTTAATTGCATATAAATTTTTGTGTAAAAGTCAAAATCAAGTGCCATTTGTGGCATTTGAAACTAGACACCAAGAACTTTCCAACGGTATAAAATTGCCCTACTAATTCATTTTGAGTGAGCCGTAGTGAATCGGGAAAGTGGACTGATTTACTTCACCAGTTTACCCGAGAAAATCATACAGCTGCATCTTGTGGCTCAATTTCGTCCCTCTTGTGAAAAGAGTTTGAACATGATTTCTTCTGATGATTTATGTCATTTTGAATCTAGTTTTCAACGCCATAAACCATTTCCAATTTCAACTTTTGTAACGTTAGTTATAGCCTGATTTCGAAACTGTGCCAATGCTTTATGACTGAGAACCCGCGGAACAGGTTGCCAGAAACAAGTTTTCTTAAAGATATTTTATCTTGGTGTTGGAAAATCCAAATTGACTTTGGCTTGTTGCGTTTGAAACTTGACTTGAATTTCTATCGGTGTTATAAATTTTAGAGGTTAATTCAATTCCTGTGAATTTTGTCGCATTTTCAAACTTTACGGAAAATCAAGACTGTTTCTGCCCTGTTTTAATAAAACAACAAGTTTGAGCTGAGATTCGAATGATTTCTGATTGGAATCTGAGAAAAGTATCTTCTGGAAAGTTTTAGTATTTTAAATCTAGTTTCCAACGGTATAAAGTTTTCAATTTTTGGACTTACCGAACTCAAGATATGCATTTTCAAGTGTTGTCCCGTAAAGCTGGAAAATTCTGATTCCAACAAAATGAACTTTTATGAACTTCCGACTTCCTTTTGAGATTGATAGTTCATTTCAAACTTGATTTCATGGATGATACAAGTTCTCTTGTAACTTTAAACTTTCATTTTGAATCTCGATTTTCGATGGGGTAAAACACTTTTGAGGCGTTGTCCTAAGTTCTAAGCAAATGAACTTCCTTCTTTGTATGCTCAATGACCTAGGGTATCGTGAGTGATGGTTGGTTATATTTCTTCAGGTGCTCAAGAAGATTTCGAAAGGAATCCCGGCGAGGAATTTTAAAGGAATTTCTTGCTCACTTTCTTTTGAATTTGGTGATTGTCAAGTGCATGACTTGTTGCATAATACCTAAACAACTTCTTGTTGAATATGTGAATTGGATTTGTCGAGACAAGTGTGTACTTTATCGCACTCGTTCTCTGTTACTTGACTTGATAATTGATCTGCTCGTACTTGACAATTATACTTGTGATTGACTTGGCGTCAATTTGAGAGCAATCTCATCGACCACTCATACTCGTGGGGACGCCCAAACCCAATGGCTAGCCATTCAACTCAAGCCAGCAAGGACTTGGTTGAGGAGTTTGGTGAACCTTGGGCTCATACACTACTTGCCTCGATATACTCGAGTAATATCAAAACTTTTGACGTTCGGGCCCGGTAAGGGGGTGTAACGGTGGACAGAAATTGGTGAAAAATGGGGTTCTACGGACTTGTTACTTGCTCGGTTGACGAAGTGTAACTTGGAAATTATGGATCAGGATTATCAATGAAGCAGTGTGGATTTAGCACTTGAGAGCTCCCGTATCCTTCATTGATTGGGTTTTTAATTCCTTTTGTAATTTTACATGAATATTATGGCTGCCTTTTATTTATATGTTATTATTGCTAGATGTACCTGCTTGCTGACTGCTTTTCTTGGCCTCACTGAGCGTTAGCTCACCCCCTTAAATTTGTTTTCCTTAGCAGGAATTTGAAGTGGAAAGATTTTGGAGAAGCTGGTTTTGATTGTCTTTTGGTCCAATTGTGGATGTAAATGATTTAGTCAACTTTTGGTGGTTGTTTTTTTTGGGAAAATTTGATGTAACTTTTGGAAATATTATGATGTAGCATTGGACGACTATCGAAGGAAGTGACTTTTCTTTATATTAGTTTTCTTATAGGTTGTTTAGTTCTAAGTTATAATCTTGACTTGTATCGAGTCCTGGCGAGAGTTAGGCAGGCGGCCTGCCGAAACCCTAGGGTTCGCCCTAAGGAGAAATGGGGTCGTCACAGTCTAACCTTGAAACAGTAGAAAGTTGGTTTGAGAGGATAAAAAGGCACTAGTGAGAGCAAGAGGTTAGGGATTCTTCTTGAGCAACTTTGTAAGTGAGTATTGGAGAATGAGTTTGGGTGTGGAACTTTTATATTAAGGAATAAGATTTCCGTATTTTGTTATGTGTATAAGTGATGATAGTAATTCTCATGGAAAGACCTAAGAACTCGTCCATATTAAGCAGAGAATAGTTAAGATTTATATTTTGGGATAACCTGTAAGCAAAAGAACGGAAGAGTAATATGGCCAGAGTTTTCATTGTGAATAGTTACTCATTTTGATTCTCTGTTTGCCTGGTAGGCTAGGATATGATTTAAGTCAACCGGTGAGATGACAAATTTGGGAGAGATGCATAAGGAAATAAACATTCTTCGAAAGGAGGTAGAATTTCAAAAGAAATTGGCTGACTGTTGGGAAGGACAATGGAAACAAGAATATGCGGAGAAAATTGAGTTGCTACACAAGAATGTGGAACTGGAAAAGAAATACAAAGGAAATTCTCAAACTGGTCAGGCCGTGACTTCTCGTGTGACTTGTGGATACTGTGGCAAGTTTAACCACACTGAAACCGAGTGCTGGAGAAAGTAAGGAAAATGTCTGATCTGCGGTAATGCCGAACATCAGGTTTCAAGTTGCCCTAGTACCTCTAAGAAAAGGAGGAAATACTCAGCAGCCTGCTAGATCCGCTATAAAGCAGTCGAGTGCCAGAAGGAGTGATTTATGCTAATGGCTGTGAGAGGAATCCAAGTAGTGGAAGCTTTACAAATGGGGATGGATTTGACTCCACTCGAGGGATAGGGGTTGTAGTTTTAACCTAGCCTAGGCTAGCACTTTTAGAGGTTGTAATCTTTTGTATAGGGGATAAAGTCCTTTTGTTGTTTTGTACATTTGCGACTTAGCACGTTTTCCTATGATTTTGTTTGTCTCCCCTTTCTTTTGAAATAATTTGACGAATTTATCCTCACTTGGTGTAACTATTATGATCTTTTATGATAAAAAAAAAGTTTACTTTGCTTTAATTGATTTTACGGCTTATATGTATATTTAATCATTGTCCCACACCTTTAGACCTGTAATAAGATCATGAACGGCACTTCAGGATAGTTTTACAAACCCTGAGAGAGCACCAACTTTTTGCTAAGTTCAATAAATGTGAGTTTTGGTTGGAAGAAATAGCCTTTCTAGGTCATATAATCTCTAAGGAAGGAATTAGTGTGGACCCAGTTAAGGTAGAAGCTGTTTCTAAGTGGAAACGACCAGAAAATCCTACCGAAATTCGGAGTTTCTTAGGGTTAGTCGGATATTACTGTCGGTTTATAAAGAACTTTTCTAAGACTGCAAAACCCTTAATCGAATTGACTAAAAAGCATGGCAAGTTCATATGGGATTCTAAATGCGAGGAGGGGTTTTAAGAGTTGAAAAAGTGTTTGACTGAGGCACTGTATTAGCATTGCCGAGCGGAGGAGATGATTTTGTGGTTTATACAGATGCTTCAAAGGATGGTTTAGGATGTGTATTAATGCAACATGAAAAAGTGATTGTGTATGCCTCCCGTAAGTTGAAACCTCATAAGTAGAATTATCCGACCCATGACTTGGAGTTAGCGGCAGTAGTGTTTGTCTTGAAAAGTGAAGATATTATTTATATGGAGTGACTTTCGAGGTTTTCACTGATCACAAGAGTCTTAAGTATTTATTTTCCCAGAAAGAGTTGAATTTGAGACAACGTAGATGGGTGGAAGTTGTTGGCCGATTTGATAGGCCTAACTATTAAGGGGTATGATGTTATCCTAGATATGGATTGGTTAGCTCGCTACCATGCTCAGTTAAATTGTAAGACGAAAACGGTAGAGTTGTGATTCTAAGGGTAGCACCTGTCTTGAAGACACCGTATAGAATGGTTCCAACCGAATTGAAAGAACTGAGAAATAAGCAAATCCCTTTGGTAAAAGTTCTATGGAGGAATCACGGAATAAGAGAAGCAACTTGGGAAGTAGAGGAAAAGATTCCAGAGAAAAATCCAGACTTATTTTCGAATCAAAATATGAATTTCGTGGACGAAATTCTTTTAAGGGGGAGAGGATGTGAGGGCTCGTACTTTTATTCTTAATTTTACCTATTTTAAAAATTATTTGCATTGGTGTTACTTAGTTTTATTATTTTAGCATGAATTTTACTTAAATTACATTTTTTATCGTTTACGTATCAAAAATTTTAAAATTCGAGCCGGCACGACTAATTGGAGATTTGGAGAATTAATTTTAGACTAGTAAGAAGGAGTATTAGTGGTGCAAGAGGAACTACCTTGGAGGATTAGTATTTAAGTGTAGCAAACAAGAAGGAAACTAGTAGTGCTTGGCATTGTACGGGCTACTATTCCTAGTTGACTTTTTTCCCCCCAAAAGCTACCTTTCACCTCACTTTCCCATCACATTTCAAAGTTCACTTTCTGATACGAATCTCGTTGGTGAGAAGATTCGTGACCCAAGATCACTTGCTGGATTTGACGTCGGACGCAAGAAATGGTAGCAGCGGAAACCCTACGACCCCTCTAATCCCCGTTACTACGAACCTGTTGATACTATCTCAACCCGTAATCAAACGAATTAGCGAACCTCAGGCAAGTGTAGAAGGCGCCACAATTCAAGTGCGATTCTTGAATTGATAAGCCGAACAAGAACACTAGAGTATAACTCTAAGTTGTTCAAGGGGTGCTCGAAGCTATAGAGAAAATTATCTCACTAGTTTTTTTTTATGATAAAATGTCTACCCTTTATTGATGTAATGTGGTGCCTTATATAAGCTACAAGTAATACCTAATCTAATAAGGAAAAGAAACCCAAAGGTGCGGCTGGTATGGGCCCTAGCAAGTGAAGAAAAAGGAAAAGGAAGCTACGGGCTCAACCCTCGGCGGATAGGGCTTCATAGGGGCTTTCCTTCCTAGGCAGCCCACCTTAACATATAATGATGAACAAAATAACAATCCCACCCTTGGTGATTCTATGTGCAACATGCACTTAGCCAATTATTCAAGCTAATCAAACTAATACGTAAATAAATGAAACTACTAAAATAGGAAGTTAGGGTTTGGCAAAACGCCTATACCTCGGGTGTTGCTTCAATGCGTAATACTGGACCTCGATCACCTTCACCAGAGTGTACGAATCCCTCAAAGGACTTGTGTATGGCCTATACAAGTACATTGAGTTGCTCACGAAGTCTCTTTGCACGAGCCCTAGTGATGGGCCCATTTGGAGCTTGCACGCGGTCCTCGTCCCCTCGATCACTCGAGCCATTGTTGGCGTGCCCACGAACTATAATGCTATCATTCCCCTCCTCTTGAGAAGGATTTGCCCTCAAATCAAAAGCTTCATCTGCATCAAAAGGGGCTAGGTCAGAAACATTAAATGTAGCACGAACTCCATACTCACCCGGAAGATCAAGTTCGTAAGCATTGTCATTGATGCGCTCCAACACTTGAAAAGGTCCATCACCCCGTAGTTGTAGTTTGTTTCGCCTTTGCACAGGAAAACTTTCCTTGCGCATGTGCAACCACACCCAATCGCCGGGTTCGAAAATCAACTTATGGCGACCCTTGTTAGCTTGCTTGACATATTGAGCAGTTCTCCTCTCAATGTTGGCCCTGACTTTCTCATGAAGTTGCTTAACAAAATATGCACGTTTCGTACCATCCAAGTGTGCGCGCTCATTACTAGGTAATGGCACTAGATCCAGAGGTGTTAGCGGATTAAGACCATAAACACATTCAAATGGAGAGAAACCAGTAGTAGAATGGACAGCTCTATTATAAGCAAACTCAACATGAGATAAACACTCTTCCCAGGATTTCAAATTCTTTTTTATGATGGCACGCAACAAGGTACCTAATATACGATTCACTACCTCAGTTTGACCATCAGTTTGGGGGTGACTAGCAGTAGAGAAAAGCAATTTGGTGCCTAACTTAGACCATAGTGTCTTCAAAAAATAGCTCAGGAATTTGACATCTCTATCAGATACAATGGTCCTAGGTACGCCATGCAATCGCACAATCTCTTTGAAGAACAAGTTGGCAATGTGAGATGCATCATCCGTTTTATGACAAGCAATGAACTGTGCCATCTTAGAGAATCTATCGACTACCACATAGATGGAGTCATGGCCATACTTGGATCTAGGCAAACCAAGTATAAAATCCATAGAAATATCAACCCATGGTGTACTAGAAATATGTAATGGGGTGTAAAGGCCATAAGGGTGTACCTTAGATTTAGCTTTCTTACACGCTGAGCAGCGCTCCACCACCCGTGCAACATCTCTCCGCATGTGCAGCCAGTAGAAGTGTTCCTGCAGCATGGCAAGAGTTTTTATCAACCCCAAAGTGTCCCATAAGTCCACCCGAATGGGATTCCCTTACCAAAAGCTCACGGATTGATCCATGTGGGATGCAAAGCCGATTGGCACAAAACAAGTAACCATCAGAAATGAAGAACTTACCTTGCTCGGTGTGTTTGCAAGAAATGTATAGCTCACCGAAGTCACTATCTTATGCATAGAGCTCTTTAATTAGCTCAAATCCCAACAACTTAGCATCTAAAGAAGTGATTAGAGAGTACCTTCGTGAGAGTGCATCCGCGACTACATTGGACTTACCAGCCTTGTACTTAATAACGTACGAAAAGGACTCCACGAATGCAATCCACCGTGCATGCTTCTTGCTCAAGTTGTGTTGGGCTTTAAGGTACTTAAGGGACTCATGATCAGTGTGTATCACGAATTCCTTAGGCCTTAAGTAATGCTGCCACACTTGTAGTGCTCGAATGAGGGCATACAACTCTTTATCATAAGTTGAGTAATTCAGTGCAGCCCCATTGAGTTTCTCACTAAAGTAGGCAATAGGTTTTTCCCCTTGGTTCAATACAGCTCCAACTCCAATACCTGAAGCATCACAATCAATTTCAAATGTTTTAGAAAAATCAGGTAAGGCAAGTATGGGTGCATGTGTGAGTTTGTGCTTTAAAGCGCAAAAAGCCTTTTCTTGAGAATCTCCCCAATGAAAATTGTTATTCTTCTTAATCAATTCGGTCAAGGGTGCGGCGATAGTGCTAAAGTCCCTCACGAATCTCCTATAGAAACCCGTAAGTCCAAGGAAGCTTCGAACATCGCCCACAGACCTTGGTGTTGGCCACTCTTGAATAGCTTTCACCTTTTGATTATCCACCTTCATTCCCTGCGCACTTGTAACAAACCCTAGAAACACAAGCTCATTAGTGCAAAAATTGCACTTCTTGAGATTGGCATAAAGCTTCTCTCGTCGAAGTACATCCATAACAGCCCTAATATGCTCAAGGTGTTCATCATAAGACTTGCTATAAATTAGGATATCATCAAAGTAAACTACCACAAATTTCCCTAAGAATGGACGCAGCACATGATTCATTAATCTCATGAAAGTACTAGGTGCATTAGTTAGCCCAAAAGGCATCACTAACCATTCATACAATCCATACTTAGTTTTGAAGGCAGTTTTCCATTCATCCCCCTCTTTAATCCTAATTTGATGGTACCCACTCTTGAGATCAATTTTGGTAAAGAACACAGCACCATGTAACTCATCAAGCATATCATCTAAGCGAGGTATAGGGTGGCGATACTTTACCGTAATGGCATTTACAGCTCTACAATCAGTACACATTCTCCACATACCATCTTTCTTGGGCACCAAAATGACTGGAACAGCACATGGGCTTAAACTCTCACGTGCCCATCCTTTGCCAAGCAATTCATCCACTTGCCTTTGCAACTCCTTGGTTTCCTCCGGGTTGCTCTTATAAGCCGGTCGATTTGGTAATGAAGCTCCAGGAAGGAAGTCTATTTGATGCTCAATGCCTCTAAGCGGTGGCAATCCACTTGGCACGTCCTCGGGGAAAATATCAGCATATTCCTGCAAAAGAAACTTAACCTCGAGAGGTGTGTTAGTATCAAGTTCATGCACATTCAGAGCTACTTCCTTGCTAACAAGCATAAGAAGCGGCTTCTCATCTCTCATTAACTTCCTCACTTTCTTGGCTTTTATCAAGAGCATCTGTTTTCCCTTGGGTTTTACCTCACTTGCCGAGCTATCTATAGCCTTTTTCCTCTCTTTTTTTGCCTCGGCTATCTCATTCTCTTTCCTTTTTGCACGATACTTCTCAAACTCTTGTTGCAATTTCAATTGGTCCTCATGCACTTGTTTTGGGGAAAGGGGAGCTAGGGTGACTTTCCCTCACTATTGTACAAGAAGCTATACTTGTTAGTCACACCATCAAAAGTTACTTGCCTGTCAAACTGCCACGGCCTACCTAGTATAATATGACTAGCTTGCATAGGAACTACATCACATAATACTTCTTCAGAATATTTATGAATTTGGAAGGATATAAGAACCTGTTTGGTTACCCGAACCTCCCCAGAATTGTTGAGCCATTGGAGTTTGTAGGGTCGCGGGTGATCCCTTATAGGCAGCTTCAAGTTTTCCACCATGAGTGAACTTGCTACATTTGTGCAGCTCCCACTATCAATAATCACACTATAAAGTGCTTGGTTGACGAAGCACCTGGTGTAGAAGATGTTCTCCCGTTGAAGCTCGTCCTTCTTAACACGGGTAGTTAAGGCTCTCCTTGCAACCAAGGCAGTCCCAAAGTGTCCCTCGGGTGCATTATATTCCTCTTCATTTGGCGACTCATCACCACTACCTCCTTCAAGAAGTGGCATGCCTTCGTACTCAGCTTCGTCCTCACTCACGATCTCGCCATTTTGCATCATAATCATAGTCCTTTGATTGGGACATTGACTAGCAATATGGCCTCTACCTTGACATTTGAAGCATCGAGTATCACGAGCTCTAGTTTGTGCCCTAGGTTCCTCAAGCTTCGGAATCGAAGAGGGTGGTTTCCCCATATTAGAATTACCCACCTTACCTCCCTCAAATCTCGGCTTTGGTGTAGGAGCATTTGGCGAAGGCCGAGAGTCATTCCGTGGTTGGAATGGGCGGTTGGTAGAGTAGGTGGTATTGCCGAAATTCGTTCGAGTAGTACCCCTCCTCTTGAGCCTTTGCTCGACCTTAATGGCCTTGTCTACAAGCTCATGCAACTCTATTCGGCTTTGGTGTAGGAGCATTTGGTGAAAGCCAAGAGTCATTCCGTGGTTGGAATGGGCGGTTGGTAGAGTAGGTGGTATTGCCGAAATTCGTTCGAGTAGTACCCCTCCTCTTGAGTCTTTGCTCGACCTTAATGGCCTTGTCTACAGGCTCATGCAACTCCATATAGTGTTGAAGTTCCACTCGTTCAGCAATATATCGGGTCTTAACCCGTTCAAGAATCTAGCCATGGTGGCCTCGGGATCCTCTTGTACGTCCGCTCTGAGCATCAGGATCTCCATCTCCTTATGGTACTCATCCACACTCCGGTTGCCTTGGACTAGAGTTTGTAATCGGTGGTACAAATCCCTAGTATAGTGTCCAGGAACAAATCGGGTGCGCATCATGGCTCGAAACTCGGGCCATGGAATGAGCTCGGGTAGCCCATTTCTCCTTCTAGACTTCTTGATTTGGTCCCACCAAACCACAGCGTACTCAGTGAATTCCATGGTTGCCAAATGCACCTTTTGCACCTCGGTGTAGTTTTGGCAAGAAAAGACCATTTCGATCTTGGATGACCATTTGAGAAAGGCCTCGGGATCGGACCGTCCTTTGAATTCAGGGATGTTCATTTTGATTCCCTTGAACACTTCGGTAGGTCCAGTCTGGTTCCTTTGCCTTGGTCAAATGCGAGGTTCGTCGTCGTCTTCATCATTATTGGAACCATCGGACTCCTCCACGTCCCTTCGCCTTCGCGTGGACTTCGAAGTTTTTGGTGTCCCGACGCCCGAAGTTGCAGCAACTCATCTTGAATGGGTTCTAGCATGCGTTGGAAACGCCTTTCCATTTGCTCCATCATCTGTTCAAAGTCCATGGGGCGGGATACTCCTTCGTTTCCACTAGACATGGAGTCTCGAGTGTACCTGTAAGGGTTAGTAGCAAAGAAAAAGGGAAAAGGGAAAGAAATGTTTGTTTTTTTGTTTTTTTGTTTTTTTTGTTTTCACTTCACTCCCTAAGTGTATACTCTCACACTCGTATATGGTCACTCAGATCACTCTAATGAGCTCACCAAAATTTTCTCACAGCCCCTTGCAAAACTTTGAAGAAAGCAGAGCTTCTCAAGTGCTCAAATTTAGCTTAAAAATCCAGTTCACGCTAGAATTTGAGGTTCGTAAGAGTGAAGATTTTCTTGGAAAACAAAATTAAAACACTAAGGATAGAGTGGTAGAATATAGTCAAGAATAAGAATTGGAAAAGGAATTGACACAAAAGCTACAAAAAATTAAGAATGATGCTCAAGGTCCTAACCGACAAGGAAGTGGGTCCTTTTGCTTTGCTGGATTTTCGTGGGTAGTTTTCCCTTGTCCTAGCCGACTCAAGGTGCTGGTTTTATTTCCTGTAGAGGCGTGGCTATTACCTAGGGATGACTCTAGGCAAGGGACGGCTACAAAGTAGGACACAAGGTCAGTTTGAAGGTCCCTCGGTCTGGTTTTGGAAACCCCTTTGCCCTTGGCAACCAGTCGGGGTTAGAGTTCTTGGTAGCGGCTGTTTCTTCTTTTTTTTTTTTTTGTTTCTAGGCGTCCAGCCGACTGGTTCCTCTTCCCAAGTGCTCTAGGAATGCACCAAGACTGGAATATAAACGCGGCTCCCTCTGGCTGTTCACTCACAAGGAGCACGGACACAACCCAGATGACGTCGCAAACCCAAGGTGATACCCAGGTTCCTCCCCGGGCTCCCCCCCTTCGGGTGACCCAAGAACCTCCCAAGAAAAGTTCAAGAGCTTCTCGGAGACCCTTTACAGATGCTCGAGGGTATTTCAGGTTGTTCAAGAAACGCAAGACTCAAGTTTTCAAGGTTCAAGAAACTCAAGAGGCTCAAGAAGTTGTTGATCAAAATTTTTGAATGTAGGCTAGGCTTACTGTATTCTGCAAGTTATTTTCGGCAAAGCTCTAGTTTTTTTGTTTGAGTTCCCAATGCAATAAATGTATTCAAGATCCCCTTTGAATTCAAAATTTGCTTGCTGTGTTTGTTTTTTTTTTTTTGTGTACAACAGCAACTTCGTATGACAGAAGACTTCGGTCACCAGAAATTTCCCAGGCCTGTTTGGGTTCGTTGTGGTCTGTTTTGGGGTTTTGTTGCGATCGGGTAGGCTAGGTTTCGGTTTCCCAATGTGTCAAGGTTCATCTATAGGTATAGATCAGCTTTTAACAATCAAGCGAAGTCAGGACTCGTAAACTAAACACAGAAATTCCAGCAAATAACTCAGGAAACTCGCTGCAAATTTCCAGATTTCAAGGGTTCAAGAATCTCTTCAAGAACTCCGAGAAACCGTGAAGTATGCTTGCGAAATTCAAGAACAAGGTACCACTACTTTCCTAGATAATAAACAACTCAGAACGGAACAAGTTGGGGCTTAGGAACAACCAGAACTCAACAAAGAGACACGGACAGAACTTGGCAACTCTCACAGTTGCAGTTTCGTGACTTGGAAGAGGTCACTGACCAGAAAGCCTTCTTTTTTTTTGTGTGTAACAAACGATGAGATAATCACACAACTAAACCAAACACAACACAATGGACTCCTAGAAATTCCAGAAGTCAAACGACACCAATGACAGACTCCAAAAACGACGACCAAAATTGAAAAACAAGGAAGACTTGCGGACAGTTTGCAGTTGTGCGAACAGGAAATTTTTTTTTTTTGGCTGGATTAACCGAATAAGAAACAAGACAAGGCACACATATGAATTGAAGACACGATAAGAGGAATAAAACGATGTTACCAACAAGCTAGCTTTGATGCCAGCTGATACGAATCTCGTTGGTGAGAAGATTCGTGACCCAAGATCACTTGCTGGATTTGACGTCGGACGCAAGAAATGGTAGCAGCGGAAACCCTACGACCCCTCTAATCCCCGTGATTACGAACCTGTTGATACTATCTCAACCCGTAATCAAACGAATTAGCGAACCTCAGGCAAGTGTAGAAGGCGCCACAATTCAAGTGCGATTCTTGAATTGATAAGCCGAATAAGAACGCTAGAGTATAACTCTAAGTTGTTCAAGGGGTGCTCGAAGCTATAGAGAAAATTATCTCACTAGTTTTTTTTATGATAAAATGTCTACCCTTTATTGATGTAATGTGGTGCCTTATATAGGCTATAAGTAATACCTAATCTAATAAGGAAAAGAAACCCAAAGGTGCGGCTGGTATGGGCCCTAGCAAGTGAAGAAAAGGAAAAGGAAGCTACGGGCTCAACCCTCGGCGGATAGGGCTTCATGCGGGCTTTCCTTCCTAGGCAGCCCACCTTAACATATAATGATGAACAAAATAGCAATCTTACCCTTGGCGATTCTATGTACAACATGCACTTAGCCAATTATTCAAGCTAATCAAACTAATACGTAAATAAATGAAACTACTAAAATGGGAAGTTAGGGTTTGGCAAAACCCCTAAACCTCGGGTACTGCTTCAATGCGCAATACCGGACCTCGATCACCTTCACCAAAGTGTACGAATCCCTCAAAGGACTTGTGTATGGCCTGTACAAGTACATTGAGTTGCTCACGAAGTCTCTTTGCACGAGCCCTAGTGATGGGCCCATTTGGAGCTTGCACGCGGTCCTCGGCCCCTCGATCACTCGAGCCATTGTTGGCGTGCCCACGCACTATGATGCTATTACTTTCTCTCCTTTTCTCTCCCTAAGTGGTCTGCTCTCTCTAGCTCAAGAAGAAGGGAGAAAAGCTCCAATGTTTCTTCACCAATCTTGCTCCAAGATCCATACAAAATCCTCCAAACCTTTAGTAGTTGATCTAACTTGAAGGAAGCTTCCATCTTGTGGTGAATTCTTGGTGGTTTAGTGGTGCATAACTTGGCTCTACCTAGGGTTCAAGAAACCTTCAAGAGGTAACCAATTTCACTCCCTTTGATCTTTAATTTTTCAAAGATTAGTAATGGTTAGTGGTTGTTGCATGGATTTGAAAACCGTAACCAAAAACCTAAGCTAGAGGACTTGAGGATTCTTGCTTGTTTGATTGTATTCTTGTGGATTATAGCTTGGTTGTTGTCTTGAAAGTTGGATTTGAGCCATGGATGTTAGGTTTTGTTGAAGACATCTCTTGTTTCCCAATTATTTCTTTGCTGCCAGCTTTATTCCAGATTTGCACTCATCACTTGAACTGCATATTTGTCCATGATAAAGGCCAAATCAGTTCTTGCTCAAAACATGAAAGTTGTAGGGATTTGAGTTAGATTTCTACCCAGAAAGGTTCAGCTCAATCAGAGCACTGTAGCTTTTGAAATGACTAAAATACCCCTAACTGCCCAAATGCCCTGTTTAACCAACAGCTTTCTGTTTTCTCTGAGATTTCAATTTTTGACCATGAAAATGCATGATTTGACTTTGGAGGTCTTCATAATAAATGTAGGCCTATGTCTTAGCTTCGAAACGCTATAAACTTCATCTCAATCCGATAAGTGTAACTTTAGTTGTGATTAAAATGCCAAAAGGTGAGAGGAACTTGAAGATGAAGGGGAAGGGTGCTGCCGAAATTTTGCTGAGTTATCTCCTTGCTTTAATTTCGAATTTTGTTGCTCAAATGACTGTAAAAATGCTTTTTATATGTTTTATTGTGTGTGTAGAAATTATCTTTCAAAAATTGTTTCGATTGGTTGGGTAAAACTTGAGTTTTGAGAAAAGAAAGAAAACTGGAAAAGTTGCCCAGGCCAGCTGACCAGGGGCTCTTTGATTGGGCATAAATCTTTGTACAAAAGTCGGAATCAAGTGCTGTTTATGGCATTTGAAACTAGACACCAAAATCTTTCCAACGGTATAAAATTCCCCTGCTAATTCGTTTTGAGTGAGCCATAGTGAACCTGCAAAGTGGATTGATTTGTTTCACCTGTTTACCCGAGAAAATCATACAGTTGCATCTTGTGGCTCAATTTTGTCCCTCTTATGAAAGAGTTTGAACACGATTTCTTCTTATGATTGATAGAATTTTGAATCAGTTTTCAACACCATAAGCCATTTCCAATTTCAACTTGTGTAGCGTTAGTTATGGCCTGATTTCGAAACTGTGCCGAAGCTTTATGACTAGAAATCCGCGGAACAGGTTGCAAAAAACCAGTTTTCTTAAAAACTGTTATATCTTGGAGTTGGAAAATCCAAATTGAGTTCTGCTTGTTTTGTTTGAAACTCAACTTGAATTTATTTCTGTGTTATGAATTTTAGAGGCTAATTCAATTCTTGTGAATTTTACCGCATTTTCAAACTTTACTGAAAATCAAGACTGTTTCTGCCCTGTTTTAATAAAACAGCAAGTTTGAGCTGAGATTTGAATGATTTATGATTGGAATCTGGGAAAAGTGTCTTCTGGAAATTTTTAGCACTTTGAATCTAGTTTCCAACGGTATACTTTTTCCAATTTTTGGACTTACCAAACTCAAGATATGGTTTTTCAAGTGTTGTCACGTAAAGCAGGAAATTTCTGATTTCCAACAAAATGAACCTTTGAGAACTTTCAACTTCCTTTTGAGATTGATAGTCCGTTTCAAACTTCGTTTCATGGATGATACAAGTTCTCTTGTGAATTTAAACCTTCAATTTTGAATCTCAGTTTTCGATGGATTAAAACACTTTTGAGGCGTTGTCCTAAGTTCTAAGCAAATGAATTTTCTTCCTTGTATACCAAGTGATCTAGAATATCCGTGAGTGATGGTTGGTTAATATTTCTTCAGGTGCTCAAGAGGGGTTTGAAAGGAATCCCGGCGGGGAACTTTAAAGGAATTTCTTGCTCACTTGCTTTTGAAATTGGTGAGTGTCAAGTGCATGACTTGTTGCATAATACCATGACTTGTTGCATAATACTTGAACTACTTCTTGTTGAATATGTGAATTGGACTTGTCGAGACGAGTGTGTACTTTATCGCACTCGTTCTCTTTTATTTGACTTGATAATTGATCTGCTCGTACTTGACAATTATACCTATGTTTGACTTGGCGTCGATTTGAGAGCAATCTTATCGACCACTCATACTCGTGGGGACGCCCAAACCCAATGGCTAGCCATTCAACTCAAGCCAGTAAGGGCTTGGTTGAGGAGTTTGGTCAACCTTGGGCTCATACACTTTACTTACCTCGATATACTCGAATAATATCAAAACTTTTGACGTTCGAGCCCGGTAAGGGGGTGTAACGGTGGACGGAAATTGTTGAAAAGTGGGGTTCTACGGACTTGTTACTTGCTCGGTTGACGGAGTGTCAACTTGAAAATTACGGATCAAGATTATCGATGAAGCAGTGTGGAATTAGTTCGTGAGAGCTCCCGTATCCTTCATTCATTATGTTTTTAATTCCTTTTGTGAGTTTACATAAATATTATGGCTGCCTTTTAATTATATGTTATTATTGCTAGATGTACCAACTTGCTGCCTGCTTTTCTTGGCCTCACTGAGCGTTAGCTCACCCCCTTAAGTTTGTTTTCCTTTGCAGGAACTTAAAGTGGAAAGATTTTGGAGAAGCTGGCTTTGATTGTCTTTTGGTCCATTTATCGATGTAAATGATTTAGTCAACTTTTGGTGGTTGTATTTCTGGGGAAATTTGATGTAACTTTTGGAAATATTAGGATGTAGAATTGGATGACTATTGAAGGAAGTGACTTTTCTTTATATTAGTGTTCTTATTGGTTGTTTAGTTCTAAGTTATAACCTTGACTTGTATCGAGTCCTAGCGAGAGTTAGGCAGGTGGCCTGCCGAAACCCTAGGGTTCGCCCTAAGCAGAAGTGGGGTCGTCACATCCTTTCTGTTGTTTCTTTCTGATCTGCCCCACCCCTCTCTCTTGTTCCTCCTTTTTGTTCAGCCCTCACCCTCTCTCTATCTCCCTTCTCTTCTCTCAGTTTCTTCTTTTTTCCTTCTCTTTTCTCCTCTTTCCCAGTTTCTATGTTTTTCTATCTCCTCGTAGCCTCTCTCTTTTTCTTGCTCTTTCTTTTTGTTTTTCTTTTGCTGAAGCTCTCTAGCCTTCTGTTTTTGGTTCTTTTTCCTCTCCCAATCTCCTCTGATTTTCCCCTCCTCTTTTCTTTTCCTTCTCCCTTCCTTTTTTCTCTCTTCCACCTCCCTTTCTCGATTTTTTCCTTCTTGCTCGAAGCCTTCTTTCTTTCATTTCTTGCCCGCAGCTCCCTTTCTTCTCCCCAGTCTCGTTCTCCCTTTCATGTTCTCCCCCAGAATCTCTTTTCTTGTTTTTCTTTTCGCTGCCTTGTTTTCAGTCACCTCCCTTTCTTTTCCTCCCTTGCCTTGCCCGAAACTCCCCCTTTCTCTTCTTGGTTTCTTTTTTTCTCTTCCCTACTTGGCCCCGAAGCTCTTTTCCTCAATCTTCCTCTTGGTTCCAGATTTTTCCCTCATCTTCCTACACCTGTCTTGCCACCTAGCCCCTTGCATGTGTTGTGCAAAAAAATCAAGACACATGTCTAATGCTCACCTAATACACTTAGCTACCATGCATGCCTTCCACCTATCTATCTTGCATGTATTCCACCTATTTTTGTTTTTTTCTTTTCTAGTTTGTTTTTAAACAATTTAGGGTGATCCAAAAATGTTAAACTCCTAATTGAAATTGCCTTGTAAATTTTCAGTTTATTTGGAAGAAATTGAATTTGAAAAGCTTAAAAACGAATTTTTGTGGGAATTTTCTTTTTTTGAAATTTAATGCAAAAACGTTTATTTTGTTGATTATTTTTTTAAAAGAAGATAAACCTAATTCAAAAATAGCCAAGTATTATTTTGTGAACTTTGATTAACTAAAAATAAAATAAAATAAAACAAAATTAAAATGGAATTAAATAGAATTGAAATTTTGGTGTCTACAGCTGGACCGATTGAGGAGATTGGGTTACGAGTGTTGATATGAATTAGTCTAAGCAATACCTGGTTGTACCTTAATAACAAGGTGTTAGACTCGAAATTTTATGCGTGTCTTGAATATATAATGTGCTAGCACTGCAGACTTGCTTAATTTCTGATATATTTGGACTTGTATATGTTTACTTGTACTATTGTGATCGTATGCATCAATCTTGTGAAATCTGATAATTGTAGTTTGGATTATGATTGACTAGTGTTGCATCTATGATTACGTGATCCTTGCCCTTTTATACCTATATTGCCTTAGGCTTGTGTGAGAAATGGAAATCGGAGAATGGCGTTGAGGATATAGAAAGTATAGGAGTACGGTTTAAAGATATATGTTGAATACATTGGTGTCTGATCATGATGTGAGTTAGTCATTGTTTGGGGTGTGAAGTAACTTGATGATTCACTTTAGTCCCATGGGACGAATGAATGTTAGCAATGATGATTTAGTACTCTATTTACGGTTGAACATAATGGTATGTGTATGAAGATAATCCGGGTTGAAGAGTTGTAAACTTTCACATATGTGTTGGCGAAAGACTTTTGTCCTATAATTAGTAGTTAAGGTTCAATGATCCATGAGTAAAGGGAATGTAAATTGGTTCTTCGAGTTTTAGATATAAGTTAGATAGTTTATGGGGAGAAATTTAATCTATCTTTTGACAATGGAACCTGTACTTCATGTTTAAAAACCTTTCTACGCCTTTCTTTGCCTTTTAGATACTGATATTTAAATTTTCTGTAAATGTGCCTGTAAAAGTAATTTAGAATTTCGATCTTGTTTTTCTTGTTTAAGTTATTTGGGTAATTCTCTTGTACGATATTTTCATGAAATTTGAGTTATTAAGATCGTATCTTTTATAAAAGAAAAGGTTTTAACCAAGTATTTTATATCCTCCCCATCTTATCTTTCCACTTTATAGTTAACTAAGAGAGTCTCTTTGCAAACAACCAAGAATTTAAGAATTTATTCTTACAAGCGTTATTCTGAAAATTTTATATCCTTCTCTTAAAACCTTCAAATATTTTGATTTTTGTTAGAAAGCTATATTTTCTCTTTGTGGAGAGGAATGAACCCAAGAGCCTTATTATATCTTATGTAAGGTTTGAATTTATCAAAGCAAGTGACTAGGGGACTATGATAAGATATTATTGAGTTTAAGATTTATCCTTCAGTGTTTTGATATTTGTATACATTTGTATGGGATTGGATGTGATTTTTTTGAAGTTATTGATTACTTGAGCTTTCTTTCTAACCGTTTTGAAAGATTAATAGGGTTAAGGCCTAGTAGGACAAAATTACTGCGTTGATAAGATCTTATAGAATTTGATATACGAGACATTAAAGTTCATTGAGAGTACTTAGGGACCATTGGGATATTGAGGTAAGGATTACATGATTTGTTCTCGGATTGGAATACGTAGATTGACAAATTTGTTGAGGTGATCTTTATTACTTATGATTGGCTTATTAATGAGGTAATTGAATTTATGAAAATGCATGAAAACAGTAAGGATACACGACTTACGTGATATCTAGTGTGGAATAGGTTTTACAATTCTTAAGAGCGGGATGCAGAAGAGATGTGACGGCCCCACCTCTCCCTAGGGCAAACCCTAGTGTATCAGCGGAACGCCTGCCCAACTCTCGTCAGGACTCACGCACTCATTCAAGCTTAATAAAGGATTACAAATTAACCATCGACTTAATTAAAGAGTACTTCAAATATACAAGCTCGAAACTCCCAAGTATACCGTTTATGATTACAAATCACAAAACCCAAGTACACAAAATTTACACTTCAATGGTTTCCAATGACATACATAAGTATACTAGCTTCAACCAAGAGTCGCTAATCTAGGAACTCTAATTTTCACCTCCAAAGCCTGTTAAGGAAAACAAACTTAAAGGGATGAGCTAACGCTCAGTGAGACCAAGAAAACAAGCAAGCAAGCAAGCACGTAGAACCAATTAATCGAATAGCATGCTTAAAAGCAACTTTAAACATGACATTTCATTTAAGTGCACAAGTAGGAATTTAACACACAAGAAGGATACAGGAGCTCTCATGAGCTATTTCCACGTCTCGACCGCTTCAAGCCATCTGGGGTTGACTCTCCATCAACCCAAGTAGTAACATGACCGTAGTGCTCCACTTACTTCCACCATCCAACATAACACCCACTGGGATTCAGAACCAAACACTTAAGGGGTGGCGATACTATTCGAGTATGCCAAGCAAGATCTCTCCAATAGATCAAGCTATTATTTTCCCCAAGGTTCACCAAGCTTCTTGACCAAGCCCTTGCCGGCTCGAGTTACAAGGTTAGCCGATGGGTTGAGGTGTCCCCACGCGTGTATTTGGTCGACGAGACAACGCTCCAATCGACTTTGAGTTGTTGGTGGCTCTGAGTCGGTATGAGAGGCACCTCCCACCCGAATAGGGTGTGGTACATGCTTCCGCTCAGTGCTCACGAGTTAGAAGATGTTTATGTACAAGTGTAAGTCATATATATTCATGTAACAAGTATCATGTAATCCAAAGAGAGAGGACGAGGGCGAAAAGTACACCCTTGTCTCGGCAAGTTAATGTATCATGTATAGCACTTGTACAATAACATTTAAGTCACATTAGCATTTAACATGCACTTGACACTCACCAATCTTTAAAAGCAAGTGAGCAAGAAATTCCTTTAAAGTTCCTCGCCGGAATCCTTTTGAATCCCTCTTGAGTACCTGAAGAAATATTAACCAACCACCACTCACGGATATCCTAGGTCATTGAGCATACAAAGAAGAAAGTTCGTTTGCCTAGAACTAGGACAATGCATAAAAAGGGGTTTATTTCATTGAAAAACAGAGATTCACAAATGAAGGGTTTAAGGTCATAAGTTTGAGTCAAGTTAAAGGCGCTTTTTTCGCTAAATCATTGAAATAATTCTCAAAGAGCTCGAAGGTCATTTTTGATTCAAGTCGTGGTAAGTAAATCTCAATCCAAGAGAAAATACCATTTTCCACTTCGGCACGAAAATCGAGGAAAAGGGTATATGGTTTTCATCTCCCAAAACTTCAAATCTCATGGCCCAAAAGTTAAAATATAAAGACGTTCACATTTTCAAACTAATGGAGTCCAAACTCGTCCAAAACTCCACTCATTTTCATAGTAAATGTCAAGGCTAAGGTTCCCAAGATTCAAGTATAAAACTAGTGAAATTCATCAAGAATTACTCTAGTCGAAAACGTTCCCTTTTTAGAATTCAAACTCAATGGAAATCGAGGTCATAAGAATAGGGGTTTGAAGTCCCTAATTCAAGTATGAAAAGAGGGTGCTATAAATTAAGGGAGTTATATGACCAAGAATTGAATCAAGAGAGGTTTAACTTCGGAAA
This sequence comes from Coffea humblotiana, assembly GCA_023065735.1. Taxonomy (NCBI): domain Eukaryota; kingdom Viridiplantae; phylum Streptophyta; class Magnoliopsida; order Gentianales; family Rubiaceae; genus Coffea; species Coffea humblotiana. The sequence continues at coordinate 15,293,950 of CM041217.1, forward strand.
CCAAGATTTGAAATGAAAAGTTTAAAGTTCCAAATGGACCGTGTATTCAACCACAAAGTCACACCTAAAACAGTCCAACAATCGCAAAGGAAGGTGGAAAGTTCTTTAAAGTGTATTTGTTTGAAATCAGAAATTTTTCTAGCTCAAGCGACACTACTTGGAAAAAATCGTATCTCGAGTTCCGCAAGTCCAAAAATTGAAAACTTTATACCATTGGAAACTAGACTCAAAGCAATAAAACTTTCTAGAAGACACTTTTCTCAGACTCCAATTTAAAGTCATTCAAATGTTAGCTCAAAGTCACTGTTCTAAACAGGACAGAGCAAAACAGGCTTGCAAATTCAGTGAAGTTTGGAAATTCGGCAAAATTTGTAGAAATGGAATCAGCCCTTGAAATTTATACCAAAATTAAAAATCTAAACCTAGTTTTAAATGCAATAAATGGAACTCAATTCGGACCTTTATACACCAAGATACAACAGTTCTAAGAAAACTGATTTTTAGAACCTGTTTTACGAAATTCCAGTTCTGACAATACTTGACAGAGTTTAAGAATCTGATCATAACTAGAGCTACGAAACTCAAATTTAGCGTGGTTTGTGGAATTGAAAACTAGATTCACAATGCTGAAAATCACTAGAAGGAACTGTCTTAAAATTCGTTTTGCAAGATAGGTAAAATTGAGCCACAAACTGCCAGCTAAGACTGTTTCTCGGATGAATGCAGTGAAGAATTTCAGTCATCGTTTCCGGTTCACTACGGCTCACAGGAAAGGAGTTAGGAGGTGCATTTTCTACCGACGGAAAGCTCTTGGAGTCTAGTTTCGGATGCCATAAATAGAACTCAATTTCAACTCTCAGACAAAATTTATGACCAAAACATGAACACTGGTTGGGGTCTCCTGACCAAAAAAATTCCAGATCTTCTCTCACTTTCACTCCACTTAAACACAACCAAATGGAAGCTTTTTGGAAGATATTTCATACACCATAACCACCAACATGTTCAAGCCATTATTGGCATCCCAAATAACATCAAAATTCGAAATTAACATGAAGGTTTCAACAAGACAAAAATCGGACAGCATGCACTTTCATTCCTCTAGCTTTCTTTCCAACTTTTCCAACTCAAACTACACCATATCTCATCAAAGCAAGTAACAAACAAGACAATAAATACACAAAATCCTCAAGGCCTCTACCTATCAAGCCACCTCAAGTCCACTACCTAATGTCAAGGTTCTTGTGAACCCATCAACAACCCAACAACTAAACTAACTAAACTAACTTACTACTAAGATTTGAGAGGAAAAGTTGAGTGTTCTTGGAGGATTACCTTGCTGCCCAAAATGAAGAGTAAACACTAAGGATTGAGCTCTTAAATTACCAAGGTTTCTTCCTTGTTCAAGTCCTCTCCCAAGCTTGTATGAAGAACCAAGACAAGAACAAATTTGGAGAGCTTTTGGTGGAGCAAGAATGGAAGACAAAAGCTGAAATTTTTGAGGGAAAATGGGGAGAGGGAGGTTCGGCCAAGAGGAGTGGAGAGGAAGAAAGGTTTTGGTGGTGGTTGGGTGATGTGATAGTGTGTAAGAAAGAATGGACATAAAGGTGGTCTTAGTGCCCCAAAAGTCAACGACCGATTAGTGTGCAATTAGTGCTCCTAATTGAGCTTAACTTAACTCACTCACATCTAATCCCTCAATTGACTTTTCTTAGTCCACTATATATCATCCTTAGTTCTCCAAGATTAATGCACTCTCGGACCGATTTTACCTCAAAAAACGTGCATTCACTATTTCTCGCTAAATTAGCCGCAGAAAAATTAAATTCGCTAACGGAACGTTTTAAAAATATAAATGAGACATTTTTGCGTACAAATGGATTTAAAATGGATGAAATAAATTATTCGGACTAAACGAGTGAATAAATAATTAAATAAGCCAGTAAAATAAAATAAAAGTAAGTAAAATAAAATTTCGGGTTATCACAAGAGATATCTGGAGTTTTCGAGTTAAGGTATGAATTTCGAGAACGAAATTCTTTTAAGGGAGAGAGAGTGTTAGGACCCGAAAATTATTTTATTTTATCTTATTTCTTTGAGTACATTTTCTTTACTTTACTTTATTTTCTTAATTTATCATATATTTTTATAAGTGAGTCAAGTTTTAAATCATTTTCTATGTATAAGTTAGTGCATGTTAAATTCGTAGTGCATTATGGTAGTAGGACCCACTAACGCGGTATATGCGATAAATTTTTGAAGATAGGAGTAGTTTTGTGTAAAGGGATATTATTTTATAAGGTGTTATGGGATAATTAGAGGTTGGCTAGATATTTTAGTGATTGAAAGACAATAGGATGAGGATTAACCATGGCAAACCATTTGTCACAAAAGTCTTGGACCATTGACTTTGACTAAGACCTTTCTTAACCTTTTATTAACCAAAAATTGACCAAAAATCCTATCATCTTCTCCCCTCACTTGGCTGACCTTCATGAGCAACAAAAGAAAGAAAAGAAAGAAAGACAACTCCATTTCCAACACAAAAACCTTGCTTGATCCTTGAGTTTTCACCTTAACCTTGCAAATCAATCCGTAAAAGCTGAATTTGAGGTAGGAGGAGGAACATTGGTGGAGAGTTTTTGGAGGAAGAAGCTTGTGGCTGCTTGGTCTTCTTTGGGTTTCAAGGTAACAAAATCTAGAAACCATCTCTTGTCATTTAACTTGCTTTTGAGTGGATTTAAGGGTTAAATTATGGTGGTATTCATGAAAAATTTCATGGTTCATGTGGTGGATCAAAATTTCCAGATTTGATTGAGGATTTCTAGCTTTGATGAGTTCATTTCAGTTGTGTTATGATTTATTAGCATTAGCATATGATTTTCCAGCTTTCCAATGCTTGTTTGGCTTTATAATAGAAATTTCCAACTTGTGATTATGAATTTCAGCATAGGGTTTAATTTTTCTAACTTGAATAGGTGATGGTTATATGCTATGTATATGCTTGATTAGTGAGTTGTTGGCCTAGTATGTATATGCTTGATTTGAGACTATTTTGTGGTGAGAATGAAGCCTTGAAAATGGCTGGAAATTAGGGAAAATAAGGGGAAGTGCTGCTGAAAATTTTTCCCGCAGGAGACTCTGAGCAGTCTTGGAAAATCTGTCATATCTTGGTGTAGAAAAATCCAAATTGAGTTCTGCTTGTTTTGTTTGAAACTAGATTCAAAGTACTTTCTACCATGAAAATTTCAGAATTTTCTCAATTCCTATGAATATCTGTGATTTTCCAAATTTGACCAAATTTTCACACCTGCTTTGTTTTTCTACTGGATGAAGCAGCAATTTGAGGCTGGAATTTGACTGACTTGTGGATAGAATCTTACAAATGTTTCTTCTGGGAAATTATAATCCTTTGAATCTATTTTCCAATGGTATAAATTTTATAAATTTTGAACTTAAGAAACTTGAGATATGATTTTTCAAATAGCGTTGCGCAAAACTGGAAAAATTCTGCTTTCCTAAAACTGTCCTTACTTTCATTTCCAACTTTAAGTTGGAGTTGTTAAACCATTTTGAGCTTGGTTTTATGATTGGAATGAGAAAATTCTTGGTTACTCATGTCCTTTGGGTCTAAATGTTCTCTTTTCACTCCAAAACCATATTTGCATCGTTGCACTAGTAGTTACTTGGATTTTCTTTGGTTCACCTAAGTTTTGAATGGTTCGACTATAATACTTTATCTTGGTTGTTCTTAGGGTTTGTTGGTGATCAAGGGCATAACCCGAGGGGCGAACTTTTGACGTTATTTTGCTTAAACTGGTGAGTGTCAAGTGCATGTTTCTTGATATCTTGATTTGACTGATACCACGTGTTATGTGTTGAATTCTGGATTTGATGAGGTGAAGGTGTACTTTATCACACTCGTCCTCCCCTTCTTGAATGATTTTGTACTTGCTTGAACTTGATTTGACCTGTACTTGTGGTTGTGCTTGTGCTCGACTTGTAAGTGTTGAGTGGAAGCATGTACCACACTTAATCTGAGTGGGAGGTGACTCTCATCCTGTCTCAGTACTTTTATCCTGATTAAGTCGATTGGAGAGTTATCTCGTCGACCCTAGTATTGAGCGGTAGTATGTACCACACTCAATCCGAGTGGGAGGTGCCTCTCATCCCGTCTCAATACTTTTATCCTAATTAAGTCGATTGGAGTGTTATCTCATCGACCATACTTGTTCTTGTTTGAGTATACTCGAGTATTACCACCACTATTTCTATTTGGCGTTCGGGCCCTATTGGGGGTGAAACGGTGGATGGGGATTCATGTCAAGTGAATTCTACAGATTTGTTATTTGCGTGGTTGACGGAGTATCAACAAAAGAAATGACATCCAAGATCGTGAAATGGCAAGCATGTGGATTAGCTATGAGAACCCGTAAATTTTCTT